>PVIR01001585.1:67880-119952 GCA_004026965.1 Petromus typicus | reverse complement strand
TGCTTTGTGGTTCAGGCTGGCCCTGAGCTCAGCCTCAAACTCACATTACAGCAATCCTCCTGCCTCTGCCTCCCGAGTGCTGGGATTACAGGCGTGAGCCACCATGCCCTGCACTGTGGTATGTGATACTGGTTGCTGCTGGGCGTGAGTCTCCATGCCCACTATGGTATGTGGTTACTGGGGATTGAACTCGGGTCCTTGCGCTTGCAAGACAGGCGCTGGAACCACTGAGCTAACTTCCCGGCCCTGCATAGAGTTTTTTAATGTGGCTAATTTGCTTCTCAGTTTGTATCATGGAATAGAGCTTTACCATAGGCTGTTATGCAATTTTTTTTTTTTTTAAGTTTTTTGAGATAGGATCTTGCTTTGTAGTTCTGTCTGGCCCTGAACTTACTATGTAGTCCAGGTTAGCCTTGAACTCACAGCAATCCTTCTGTCTCTGCCTCCCAAGTGGTAGGACTATACAGGCATGTACCACTATGTATGGCTTGTTTTTCAGTCAAAATTTCCAATCATTTAATGAAAAATATTAAAATATTAAAATTAAAATATTCAATATTTCTTTTTGTTTGGATAGGATTTAGATAGGATTTCACTGTATAGTGCAGGTTGGCCTTGAATTCTTGGTGATCTTCCTGCCCTTAGTGTTAGAATTATAGGTTTGTACCACCAAACCCTGCCTGGCATATCTTGTAAAATTTTATCTTCCTTAATATGAATGCATTGTTTATTGCTATTTGTGTATGCTATTAATACTTCTTTTGTTATGTGTCATAGTTCTACTGAGACTGTTTCTGAAGGTTTTAAGTGAAATGATATCAATAATATTTGCAACAGTTAGCCTCTAATGAATTTTGTTTTAATCTCATTAAATAGAAATATCAGACCAGGGATTCAGCTCAGTGGCACTGTGCCTACCTTGTGAGTGCAAGTTTTGAGTTTGATCCCTGGTATTGCAAAAAAAAAAAAAATGAAGAAGAGGAAGACATAGAAATGTCATTTCTTAGCATTGTTAAAATCTGTAATGTGAGTTTATTCAAATGACTTGGCCTTTTGTTTTTATATGACTCAAGAGTTAGGAATTGTTTTTGTATTGTTACATCATTAAAAGAAATCAACAGACTATTTTGTGACACCAGAAGACTATATGAAATTTCAAATTTTTGTCTGTAAATATAAAGTTTTGTGGAAATGCAACCACAGCCATTTAATTGCCCGTTGTCTGTGACTACTTTTGTGCTACTGTAACTGATTTAAATAGTTGTTACCACTTACACACTGAAAAAGTTAAAATAATTACTCTCTGGCCTTTAACTTGTGTATTGTGGTGAACTATTCACTATTTTATTTCCTTCATTAGTGTGTGAACTCCATAAAGATAACTTACATTTGTTAACTCATTCAGGTATCTGGAGTACTAGGAATAGTTCTTCCTATCTTCTTGGTAGATATTTGAATCAAGTAAAAAGTTCATTAATTTATAAAGTTGAATGTTTAATTTTCAACATATAGCTAACAGTTAAATTACATCACGTGGAGTATAGGTTTGTTATTCACATTTAACACCAGGATGAAACTAAGACTTTGAGAATGAAATATTAACCAGGTAAGGCTGGGCAATAAAACTCATTGGCGCAAGGTCCTGAGTTTGGTTCCCAGTACCAAAGAAAGAAATTAACCAAGGTTGCACAGCTAAGTAAATGGTAAATCTGGGATCTGATCATTGGAAATTTGACTTTGGGATTGGTTCTCTATAAATTACTCTGAATGCGTGACCTGTATTGCCTCCAACCCTATGCTCCTAGTACTCGACCTTCACATTGATACTTTGAACATTTTTTTGTTATGCTACAGCGTCTCAGTGAGCTACAGAGTCTCAGTGAGTTGCCAAATTGGCCAGGGTGAATCATAAATTCAGTTCTGCTTCCTGCCTAGCTTCCCAGAATGCTAGAATTATAGGCATGTATTTCCATGCCTGGCTACACTGCCTTTTTTGGGGGGGTGGTACTGGGGATCAAACTTGGGCTCTTGTACTTGCTAGGTAGCCATTGTACCACTTGAACTAAATCCTTGGCCCACATACTGCTTTTTATAGAAGATACTTAGTTCTTCTGGGTGTGGTTGTATGTGCCTATATTCCCACTCATAAGACTGATGGAGGAGGGCTGCCAAGAGTTGAAGGCGAGCCTGAACTACAAAGTGAGGAATACTCTCTTTCAAGACAAGGCATAGTTTTATTGTTTATAACAGAATAATTTTACTCCAGGAGTTTGTTTATCACCTTTTTTGATGCTCTGTCATTAGACCACAATTTTGCTAAGAATGGGCAGTAAAACAGGTTAGATTGTGCTGCATTTTGGGAATATTAGATCAGGGTTTAGAAAGCAAGGCTAGGAGGTATGGTATTAGTATTTTTTCTTTTGCTTATCTATCTGTTGTGTTTAACCTAACCAGATTTCACTTTTTAGAATGAACTTTGAAACTAAAATTGGTAAAATAGAACATAGAGTTAATTACAGAGTTGTATATTACAGAGATTGAATATTACTTTAAATTTTAACTTGTAGCAAGTTTCTTGATCATATATATTTTGGGGGGTTTTTATTTGAGACAGGATCTCGCTTTGTAGTTCAGGCTGCCCCTGAGCTTACTATGTTGTAGCCCAGGCAACCCTTGAACTCACAGCAATCCTCCTGCCTCTGCCTCCCCAGTGCTAGGATTACAAGCGTGAACCATCATACCCAGCACTGTGGTATGTGGTATTGATTGCTGGTTGGTGCGAGTTACCACACCTTTCATTGTTATGTGTGGTTACCAAGGATCAAACTAGACTTTGAGTTTGCAAGGCAGGTGCCCAAACCACTGAGTTAAATCTCTGGCCCATCATCTATGTATTTTAAATATTAGAGTTTAATTTGGCACTAGGTATAAACAAATCAGAATTACACTGGAGTCAGCATTTGTCTTTTGTTACATATTAGAAATAAGTAATATGATAGTGTGTTTATTTCTTCATTTTTACTGATTTACATCTTTTCCTTCAAATGAATTTACTTTCTCATTGTTTGATGTTTTAAGTTTTCTTTAAGTTATAAAGATTTTCAATTTTCTGAATAAACAAACTTCCCTAAATTATTTAGTAATGTTCTAGTAAGTCAGTATTTTGTAATTATTTCCTGTTTTTTTTTTTTTGTTTTTTGTTTTTGTTTTTTTTGAGATAGGGTTTCACTATGTTGCTCAGAGTGGCCTTCAGCTCACAGTGTAACTCAGTCTGGTCTCAGACTTGTGACATTACTGCCTCAGCTTCCCAAGTGCAAGTATGACAGAAGTGCATTACCTCCTGACTATAATTATTTTCTGAGCAGATCAGTCTCCTCTTGATACTAGAGTCCAAAGAAACTAAATGGACTTTATGAATTTTTAAATTGTGAAATTATGTTAACATAAAGATTATTTTGAAAAAAATAAAATTATTATTCTAATGCAGTTCTTCTAACATGTGTCTTTCTGGTGTACCTGATAATGTTTATTTACAAGGCTGGAATTTGCAGTTTGGAAGCAACTGGGCCTAATGCTTTTTACTTAAGGTATATGATATGTGAATGCATCATATTTCTACATCACCAGTTCCTTCAAATGCAAAGCAAAATCTTTCTGGCTTAGTGTAGTTTTTAGTTATACCATTATAACATTATGACTTGCTTTATCTGTATTTTAACATAATCAAGTACAAGAAAAACATCTTATTGTTAAATAGAAATACGTTTGAATATTTTACTGGTACATTGTTATATATTTGCATGTATTTATTATGCCTATCTTTTTAAATTTTTATTCAGCTTTCTAAAACCAACTTTTCCAACAACAACGATTTTCGTGCTCTCCTGCAGTCTTTGTATGCTACTTTCAAAGAATTCAAAATGCATGAGCAGATTGAAAATGAATACATTATTGGCTTACTTCAACAACGCAGCCAGACCATTTATAATGTACATTCTGACAATAAACTCTCTGAGATGCTTAGCCTCTTTGAAAAGGGACTGAAGAATGTTAAGGTAAGTTACAAAAATTGGTATATTACTATCACAACTTCTGCATTTTGTTATGTCCCCAGCAGAACTTGTTAGCAATTTATAATAAATACTGTTATATTAAGATATTCTTTCATTTGTTAAAGATCTAGGAAGACTTCCATCAAGAGGTACAAGTGCTGTTGGGCAGCATGCAATAATGAAAGAACAGTCTGTCTCAGCTCTGAATGCAATAAGAATCAGAAGAGGTGAATAGCTAGGAAGATGTTAGGGTCAGTAGATGGAAAATTTCTAAGAGGAAATATTTAGACCAGGAGGATTCTTGCTAGATCAGCTCTACAAGATTTTTCCTAAGGGCAGGTCAAGGTGATAAGATATTTAGGATGAGTGGGAAAGCAAGAGGAATTTGATCAGATATTTAGATAGATGCAAGGGAGAAAATTTTCATAAACTGACTCAGCAAATTTCTTGCTGAGAATGTGCCTAAGAAGTCCAGGCACATTGAGAAGAGGGAATCTGGCTAAGGTTTCATTATAGTCTTTGTCAGTTGCCTTTATTAACTATTTAAAAAATTTTATAGTGAATGCTGCTCACCAAGTTTTAAAGTTCTTTTTGTAAGTGGAAATTTTAATTAGTGTGAAATCATTATATTCTGTTAATATTTGCTGAATTCTAAAGGAGAGCTGTCACTGTAGATATTAAAGGTAAAATTGTTATATAGAATGAATTTATTAATTTTACTTTTTTCTAAAATTTATAGTAGGGGATGTGACTCAGCAGTAGAATACTTGCCTAGCATGTGAGAAGGGTTGGGCTTGATCTCTGGCACCATTAAGTAAAAAATATGTTTGCTATATTTTTTCTTTCAGGAAGAAGGGCATAGGTTAATTTCAGTTACATGGGTAAAAGTATTTTTTATGATAATGATAGAGGTTTTCTACTTAATTATTGTTACGGTTTATATCTAGAGGTCCCTCTAAAGCTTCATGAGCTTAAAGGTAGAGCTTCAGAAAGGTGTTTTGATTATGGAGATTATACCTGGCTTGCTGGAGGTGATGGCCTGGCCAGAAGAGAGCACACTGGGACTGGGTTGTAGGGGGGTTTATCCTTCCTCCCCCAGCTCCTCTCTTCATTTTCTCTGCTTCTGGTGTGCTATGTTGTGGACAGCTCCCTTCCATTCCAGTCCTTCCACCATGCCTTTCTGTCTTGGAGTCAGCTAGCTGTGAACCAAGACTGCAAACTATGAGCCATAATAAACCTGCCTTCCATTAAGTTATAGGTGTTGGGTGTTGGGTCTTAGTAATGAGAAGGTGACTAAGACAGATTTTGATACCAGAAGTAGGGCCATCACTGTGAAGTTACTTGAGCATGTGGTTTAGACACCTTTTGAACTGGTTGGCAAGAGGAACTTAGGAAGTTTTGCAGATGCCACAGCTGGAGCACAGCCCTAGAAAACTGTGAGCCAAGCTTAGTGGGAGTTTTAGGCTGGAGTTCGAAAGGCCAGAATGATGATAGAAATATAGCTAGTAGGAACCAGGCTCAGGAGGTTTCAGTTGGGAAGGCAGATTCCATTGGCAGTTGGATTCCAGATCATGTGTGTTCTTGTCTTATAGAAAATTTATCTAAATTTTACTCCTATCTGGAGACTTCGTAGGAGACTAAGATTAAGGGCACTGCACTAATCTGTTATTGGAAATGTCAAGGCTGCCTAGTGTTGGGACTGTGGTGTGGGTATTGTTGGGGGGGGTTTAGCCAGGTTTATACTGAAAGGGAAGAGTAAAAGAGTCCATTTAAAAAGTTATCAGCTTTGTGGGCCGGGGAGTTAGCTCAGTGGTTCCGGCGCCTGTCTTGCAAGCGCAAGGACCCGGGTTCGATTCCCCGATAACCACTCTGGAGACCCACACCCAGCAGCAACCAGTACCGCATACCACAGTGCCGGGCATGGTGGCTCACGCCTGTAATCCCAGCACTCGGGAGGCAGAGGCAGGAGGATTGTGATGTGAGTTTGAGGCTGAGCTCAGGGCCAGCCTGAACCACAAAGCGAGACCCTGTCTCCAAAAACCTAAAAAAAAAAAAAGTTATCAGCTTTGTGAGAAAGAAAGGGCCTGCAAAGATGGAGCAGAAGAGAACTTGGTTGATGAAAAGATTAGCATTAAAAGAAGCCAAATACTTTTTATTAGAACATTAGGAAAAATGGCTTAAGGGCATTTCATAGGTTCAGAATTGCAAAGGTAAAAGACTTCTTTGAGAAGAGAACCTCTTCTCCCTGATTAAGTAGAATTACTCCTCAGAGGCTGCTTAGGGAGTTGGTTCACTGGGATTTAGTTTACAGTGCCCAGCTACCTAGGCAGTCAGAGGCCTCTGCCGCTGCAGTTTAAGGGGGCTTGGCTTCTGCTGGAGTGGGTGGCAGACATTTACATCATCCATATGGTGCTGATTTTATAGGTGCAGACTGTAAGAATTATAAAGAGCTTCCATGCACATTTTAAAACAAGGTATTGGAAATCAGGCAGTGTGCTTTTAAAAGGGTAGCATGTGAGAGTGAAGCAGAAAGCAGTAGAGACTTTAGAAATTTGGAGAAGCCAGGAATGTGGAGTGTGTGAGAAAAGTCACAGGGAATGAGCATAGCCAACACAAGAAAGAAGACATGAGAGGTATAAGAACCAGCAGTGCTGTAGAAGCAGGTCTTCCCAAGCCATTTGAAGTTCAAATGTCACCATAGCTTGCCCTGGGTGCTGTACACAGAGCTGTAGGATTTAATGTTTGCCCTGCTGGTCTTGCTTTGGTCCCATTGGTTTCTGTTTTCTTCGTCTTTTGTAATGGGAATGTTTACCTTGTGTCATTGTATATTGGCACTGTTTAACTTGCTTTTTGAGTTTTACAAGGTCTTATAGCTAAGCGTGTGTCTGAAGTCTTAGAAGAGACTTTGGACTTCAACTTTCTGGTAACGCTAGAACTGTTAAGACTTTGGCAACTCTCAGAGATGGACTAAATGTAATTTGCATAAAGTGATATGTATGGGTGTTTTGAAGACCCAGAAACAGAATATTATTATTTATATCTTGATCTCCCTCCAAACTGTCATGTACTGAAAAGTAGGGATTTCAAAAGGATTTTGTAGGATTATGGCTGGCCTGCTGTTTGGAAGTGGCCTCTGGTGCAAAGAAGCCAGTCACTTGAGGGTAGAAGTGTGTCTCCCTCCCTGGCTCCTCCCTTCACTTTGTTTGCCTTTCATCTGTGCCCTTCATCCTGCTGTTGTGAGCCGCCCCTTCTGCCCTGGCTCTTTTATTGTGCCTTTTTGCCTTGGAGCAGCTGATTATGAATTGCAGCTTCTGCAAATTGAACCAAAATAAACTCTGTTTAGCGAGCATCAGATATTGTATATCAGTGATGAGAAAGTGACTGAGATAGTTACTTATAAATATTATGAAATATTTGAAATTTGGTCTTTTTTCCCCTGTGGCTCAGTGAACGCAGGCTTTCTACAAGACTGTCCAGCCACCATGTGCCTACTGTTCACTTAGATATTTTGTTTTAGAAAGCTTCACTGTCCTGCAGCAGGGAAGAAGATGGCTTGAAGGGAAAGAAAAGACTCACAAAGGAAGACCGCTGGTAGAAAATTAATAACTTCTGAATACTTGTTGCTCAGTGGGGAGGTGGGAGATTGAGTGGAGTAAGCTAATGGATACTAAAGGAAGAGGGATTCATTTTTCTATTGAATATTCTTTTGTACTCTGTTTTGCATTACATTATATTCACATATGTGATAAGATTGAAAAAGTGTTTATAATTAAAAATTCATTACTGTAAAGTCACATTGCCATTGATCTCCCTCATGATACTCCCCTTACTTTGAACACCTATCACAACATTCTTACCACTACTTGAAGCAGTATTAGAAGTTTTTTTTTCTTGTTAGTATGTTTATTTGCTTTGTAGCAGTTGCCTTGATACCTGAATGCATTCAAAATGGTTACCTTGTGTGGTATTTATGACTTTGAGGAAGAGTCCAAAGTCAGGTAGTGCTAGATTTGTTGACTGCCGTTGATGAGGCTACTGTAATATTTTTGCAGTCTGTTAGGCTGCCTCTTTGTTAGTTGGCTCTTGGCAGCAATATTCACTGTATTTTTTATCACAGCTAGTATAAATAAATCACGGTACTAGATACTCATGGAAGTGAACTTTAAGAATTGCTTCGGAATGTGGCAAGAGCAATGAGATAAGTGTGTATTATAGTTTAGATTTAAACCAAACTGATGCAAACTGATGGCATGTACTGCAGTGGGCTATTTGTATTTTTGAAAACACTGAAAGGTTCACTATCACTGATATAGACTGTCAAAAGACTCGTGTGTTCAGAGGTGGTTTTCTTAGAAGGTGATTGGATTATGGGGCACAGTACGTACCAGTTGATTAGTCCATTGATGAATCCATACCTAAATGTGATGCTAGTTGGTGGGATCTGCTTGAAAGAGGCTGATTCCTGTGAGCATAATTTGAAAGGGCATGCACACACGCACACGCACACACACACACACACACACACACACACACACCTGCACCCACCTGCCTATACCCTGCTGCTAGGATGGAGCCTCTAAAAACCATGAGCCAGAATAAACCTCTCCTACTGTTGGTGTCAGTTGTTGCATCCTGTGATGGGAGAGTGGCTAAGATGGAAGCATGGGACGTTACTTTGAAGTGAGTAAGAGGCAGTACATCTTTTACTGTAGTAATTTTTTGAGAATAAATATTCAAGTTTTACTGTTTATTTTTCTTAATACATATTTATAATACATAATACTTTTCTTATATGGAGTTGGTATATGTACATACTATATCCTAGTTTCTTTATTCATCCTTGTTTCCTCCCTTCTCCACTTCTTCCATCTTTTGATCCCTTTCCTATTATTCTGTTCTCTATTTAAAATTTTGGTTTCTCAAATAAGAGATATGATGTGATATTTAAGCTTGTGTTTCTCATTCAACATTATGGTCTCAAGTACATCTGTTTTCCTACAATTGAATCAAGTTTTTCTTTCTTTATGGCAGGGCGTTACTCCATTGTTACAAATAATACATATTCTTTATCCATTTATCTTTTGATAGATATAAAAGCTACTTCCAACATTTAGCTACTATGAATTATGCTGTTATAAATATGGGTATTTATGTATCACTGTAATAGGTCTTTTAACTCTTTCAGAAAGATATTTAGAAGGAGATTAGCTGGTTTGATTGAAATTTCCATTTTAATCTTTGGAGGAATCTCCATACTGATTTTCTTAGTGGTTGTGTAGTTTACTTTCCCTCCAACAATGTAGAAGGATTTTTGTTTTCTCCTCCAGCCTTGCCAGCATTTGATTTCTTAGTGATGGCCTTCTTTCTATAGTGAAATGGAATCTCAGTGTTGTTTTAATTGACGTTTCTCCATTGGCCAGCAATGCTGAGCATTTCTTCATGTATTTATTGGCCATTTGTACTACTACTCTTAAATGTCTATTTCACTTGCTCAATTTTGATTGGTCTTCTATTTAGGAAGTCTAATAGTTTTTGAGTTTTTTATACCTTCTAATTAGTAGTCCTCTTAGAACTAGGGGGCAGATTTTTTTTTTTTTTCACTTGGTTGGTTGTTTCTTTTGTTGTACGGAAGATATTTGCTGATTCTCGGTACTATTTCCAGTGTAACTATGGTTCTGTTAAGATAGTCCTGGTCTATGGCTATGACTTCAAGAGTTTTACCTATTTTATTTTCTAGTAGATTAATTGTTCTCTTTTAACATTGAGTTTTTCTATCTATTATAGTTGTACTTTATATGGTGGGAGCTATGTGTATAGATTCAGTTTGCTGCATGTGGATAGCCAATTTTCTTGTACCATTCATTAAAGAGGCTGTCTTCCTCCAGAGTATGTTTTTGGCCCCATTGTCTAAGATCAAATAGTTGAATGTGCTTGGAGTTGTTTCTTTATCTTCTGTTCCATTCCACTGATTCTCATGTTTGTTTTTTGTGCCAATATCTTTTTTTTTTCCATTGTAGCTTTGTAATTTCAAATCTGGGATTGCAGTGTCTCCTGCTTCACTCTTGTTACCCATGATTGCTTTTGTCTTTCTGGGTCTCTTCTGATTCTATTTGAATTTTAGCAATTTTTCCTCCAGTTCTGTGAAAAACGCTGTTGGTATTTTCATTAGGATTATATTAGATCTGTTTATCAGACTTGCAAATACAGCTTTCTGGACTATACTGCTTCTGCCTATCTAGGAACAGAGGATATCTTCTTATTTCTGATGTCCTCTTAATTTCTCTTTTTTTTCCAGCGTACTGTAGTGTTTGTTGTACAGGTTTTTTGCTTTGTCAGGTTAATTCCTAACTATTTAATTTTTCTTGGTGCTATTGAGAATGGTATTTTTTTCTAATTTCTTTTGCTGTTTATTCTTAGTGTACAGGAATGCTATTGATTTTTATGTGTCGATTTTATATTTATTCCATTACTTTTAAATTTGTTCAGAGAGCTTTTTGGTGGATTTTTTTGAGGGGAGGTCTTCTACATGGAGGATCATGTTATCTGAAAATAATGTTAATGTGACTTCTTTTCCTATACATGACTCTGTTATTTCTTGCCTAGTTGCTCCTGCTAATGTTTTGAGTATATAACTTTCATTATATGGAGGTAAGATTCTTTTATACCTATTTTTTTCCAGTGTTTTTCTCAGGAAAGGATGTTGGGTTTTGTCAAAGGCTTTTTCTGTTTTAATACCATGATAATGTGATTTTTGTCCTTGCTTCTGTGTAACGTAATTATATTTATTCATTGGTGTATAGAGAATGATTCTTGCATTTTTGGGACAAATCCTATTTGATCATTATGTATGATCTTTTTTTTTTTTTTGAGACAGGGTCTCGCTTTGTGGTTCAGGCTGGCCCTAAGCTCAGCCTCAAACTCACATCATAGCAATCCTCCTGCCTCTGCCTCCCGAGTGCTGGGATTATAGGCATGAGCCACCACGCCCAGCACTGTGGTATGTGGTACTGGTTGCTGCTGGGTGTGGGTCTCCACACCCAGTATTGTTATGTGGTTACTGGGGAATCGAACCCAGGCCCTAGCGCTTGCAAGACAGGTGCCGGAACCACTGAGCTAACTCCCCGGCCCTATGTATGATCTTTTTTGATGATTTGTTGCGTTGTTTCCCAGGACCTTGTTGGGAATTTTTACAGGCATACTCATTAAAGAAATTGGTCTATAGTTCTCTTTTTTTTGTTGGATCTTTGTTTTAGAATCAGGGTAATGCTAGTTTCCCAGAATGACTTTGGAGGTATTCCTTTCCATTCAGTTTTTCATTAAAGAGCTTGAAGAATATTGCTGTTAGTGTTTCTCTGAAGGTTTTTGTAGAATTCAGCAATGAATTTATCCAGACTTGAGCTTTTCTTTTCTTTTTTTAAAACTGATTTTATTGATGCATTTTATACATACAAAATGATCACATTTAAAATTGAGAGCCTGTACCTGTACACGACACATCTTGATTCTCATTTTTCTCCTTTTGATCTGCTCTCTCTACTACCCCAGCCCCTTTATATATAAGCTTTGTTTCCTTTATTGTTTTTTAAACTATCAAGTTTTTTCTTTCTCTTTAGCTTTCTTAATTGGTAAATTATTAAAATTTGTGCTTCAATCTCATTGCCTGTTTGCTATCATTGAGCACCTTTAACTAGGGTAAAGAGATTTGTGGCGTATGGTGGTACATGCCTGTAATCCCAATACTCAGAAGGCTGACGAAGGAGGGTTATCATGAGTTTGCAGCCAGCCTGCTTTACATAGTGAGTTCAAGGTAGGTGTGCAATATGCAGAGAGATCCCATCTCAAAAAGACAAAAAAGAAAGAGAAAAGAGATTTGTAATTATAATATACAGTGTATGCTATTAAAATTCAGAAACAAAGACCCATGAAGTGTTGACTTACAATAGATATCTACTAAATGCAATAAGTATATCATCGTTAAAATAAGAAAGAATTCAATGGTAATAGCATAAACTTAACTATCTAAATATTAGTAAAGCTTAATGGCTAAACTAGAAAAAGGGAGTAGGGAATAGGGGAGTGCAAGAAGTTTGAAAAATAAAAAAAGTTGAAAAATGAAGGGGAGGAGGTGAGAAAAATGAGATAAAGGATTCTATTAAACATTAAAGAAAAGCAATAAAATTAGATAAAAATACCAGTAAAGAAGAAATAAAAAGAAAAAACCAGTAAACAATTAAAAAATAAGAAAAAGGAAAAAACAAAAAAGCTGAAGAACTGTATCCTGAAATATCAAAAGAAAACAAAACAAAACAAAACTCCCCCCCAAAATCCGTGCTTTTTTTTTTGGGAGAGACAGGGTCTTGCTTTGTAGTTCAGGCTGGCCCTGAGCTCAGCCTCCAACTCACATCACAGCAATCCTCCTGCCTCTGCCTCCCGAGTGCTGGGATTACAGGTGTGCGCCACCACGCCTGATATTATGGTATGTGGTACTGATTGCTGCTGAGTATGAGTCTCCACACCCAGTATTGTATGTAGTTAACCAGGGATCAAGCCAGACCCTTGCACTTACAAGACAAGCGCTGGAACCACTGAGCTAAATCCCTGGCCCTCCATGCATGTTTTTGAAGGTGTGGTTACTTTCCAGTATCCACAGTATTGGGATCTAGCAGATAGGAGAGGGAAAGCGAATGAGTGCTATGGCTTGTTTTCTTCCCACACTTATGGTTTTGCGTGTGAATTCTGAATCCTCCCCTGCCTTTCCCACTGGGTATAGGCAGTCAGTGGTGTCTGCTGCAAGGCTGTAGGGAGTCCAGCAGCTTTACTTCCTGTGTTCCTTTGTGTGTACAAGTCATAGTTCTCTCTGTCTGACCTCACCCTGTGGGGTATGAGGTTGTGCCCCTTGCTACCATTGCCCCTCTGCCCATGTACCCCAGGTTGTGGCAGCCATCAGGCCAAGGTATATGCTTAAGCTGGAACAAGCACATAGATCAGTGAGTTTTGTGCTGGATGTAGGCTTGGCTTAATGCCACGATTTTCAGATCCAGACCCATCTGATAGCCATCAGACTGGCTTCTGACCATGAGTGTGGGTCTTCATGTATTTGCTAGCTTGAGCTTGAAGTTCTCAGTAGTGCCTGTGTGTAGCCCACCCTCCCTCTGACACTGTCTGTGTTACCTTTTTCCCTGACAGTCATTGTGGTAAGTGACAGCAGAAACCCTAAAGTAGAGTGGTTTTGTAGCTCATCTTAAGTAATAATCTGCTTCCCCAAAAGGCACCTAATTGATCCATCTCAGATATGCTGGGTGCTGCTTTGGATTTCTTCTCCAACTCTACTCTGCTCAGAGATGAAATTACTTTAAAAAAAATTTTTTTTTTGAGAGAAAGGTAAGTTCAGGCTGGATGAGTGGAGAGCCTCTTGTCTCAGGCTCTCAAGTGCTAGGGTAATAGGTATGTGCTACACATCTGGCAGGAATTACTTTCAAAGTAAAATCCCATGGCATTTCTGCAGTAGTCATGGGCCCTTTTTGGCTTTGCCATTGCAGATGGGTCTGTCGTTTCTTGCTAGCTAACTTTGTGTCAGTGGAGACTAATTTCCTTCCCTGGTAGTCTTTGGAGGAGCCTTCCAGATTTCTTTGTTCTTTTCTCTTGCTGTGATCTGTTTCTCTAGCTTCTCTGTAATTCTGATTTCCCTGTCAACTTCCTCCCAATTCCTGGAAGATCTCCTTTTCCCCTCTTTGCCAAGTTGTTTTCCAGATTGTGGAGAAGCTGAACTTTGCTGCTGATCTCTTTGTGTTTAATCCTCTAAGAACAACTTTGTATTAAGTACAGAGACCATTTTAAAACTTATTTCCAGGGATCCAGGCACATTGTAACTAATGAAGCAGAACTTTTATAAGCAATACATTATTTTTTGCTTCCAGAATGAATATGAGCAGTTAAATTATGCAAAACAGCTGAAAGAGAGATTGGAGGCTTTTACAAGAGATTTTCTTCCACATATGAAAGAGGAAGAAGAGGTAAGCACAATTTTGTGACTTGGATTTAATAAAACTATATGGTACCTTTTGTTTTGGTTTTATAAGTAATGCGTAAAATGATAAATACAGTTGATGAAGAGAAGCCATCAGCTCCATTTGGTAACTGAAGATAAAACCCCAGAGGGGAAAATGGTATTTGATTTATTTTCTCAGAAAAATTGTTGCTTTTAGTGAATGAATAATTTGTTTTCATTTATACTCAAGAGATGTTTCTTTTCATGTGTAGGTTACACTGTGTTAAATATTAATAACTTTATGTTTTCTAAGATTTTTTGAGGATCTATTGAGGATTACATAAATTTGGGGTTTTTGTTTTTGGGACAGGGTCTCATATATGTAAGACTATATAGTTCAGACTAACCTTGACTATATATCAGGCTGACCTTGACTTACAGCAATCCTATCTCAGCCTCCAGAGTGCTGGGATAAAGGTGTGTACCACCAATGCCTAGCTTTTTGTTTGTTTGTTTTTTTTTTTTTTTTTGCACTCCCAGGAATTGAACTCAGGACCTTGTGCTTGGCAGGCAGGCACAATGCCACTGAGCTACATCACCAACCCATATATAGATTTAGGCAAGGTCTCACTATATAGTTGAGGCTGCCCTTGAGGTTAGTATGTAGTTCAGGAGGGCCTTGAACTCTGTGATGATACTCCTGCTTCAGCCTTCTGAGTGCTGAGATTACAGGTGTGCGCCACGACACTTGGTTAATGTTTATAATACAGTATTTTTCTGAATGCTAAGTGTAAAGAATTTTTAATGTATTTTTCAGTAGAGTTTAGGTATCAGATTGTAGTTTTATATTCATCAGTCTTCTGCCAGATATATATGTATTAAGATATCATTGAATGAATGAGGAAGACATTTCTTCTTTCTCTTGGGATGAATATCAAGGTAAGATGCAAAGCATTTTACAAGGAACTGGTTACTATTTTAGCT
This sequence comes from Petromus typicus, assembly GCA_004026965.1. Taxonomy (NCBI): domain Eukaryota; kingdom Metazoa; phylum Chordata; class Mammalia; order Rodentia; family Petromuridae; genus Petromus; species Petromus typicus. Next base: position 104,928 of record PVIR01001585.1, on the reverse strand, counting down.
GTTCTTGTAATGATTCTCTGCTATGGTTTTATCTTACGATCAAATTGCCAATTAAAAATATATATGTAGGTGCAGGTCTGTAATCTCACTACTTAGGATTGCTGAGTGAGGAAGATCTCAAGTTTGAGTCAACCTGGAAAACTTACTTTGCAAATCCTTGTTTCATAGTAAAATAGAAAAGAGGCTAGAACTGGAGCTCAGTGTGAAGGCCCCGAATTCCAAACAGTGACAAACATATATGTAAGCCCTTACCAAACCAGATCAGTCAGATAGGATAAATTGATAGGACCATCCTGAAAGTCTTCCCAGCTCACTGTGATTCAGTGCATGCAGTTAGCACTGAAATCATTGAGTTACTAGAACAGTATTCCTTTTTTACTGTTTTTGTTTGTTTTATTGAGGTGGGTTCTTGTTATGTTGCTGACACTGGTCTTGAATATGCGGTTCTCCCACTTCTGCCTTATAAGTAGCTGGGATTCCAGATGTGTACCTCTGCATCTGTCTCTGAGCAGTGTTTTTTAACCTATGATGCCATACCAGTGACCCATGAAACAATAACAACAACAAAACTTTGGTTCCAATGCTAAAACTTAAAAATTAGAGCCAGGGGTTTTAGCCTCATCAGCTTGCAAGTGCATGTCCTGAGTTTGATCCCTGATACAACCAAAAAATAAAATAAAAATAAAACTTATAAGTTAGAATTTGGCATTAAGTACTGTTTTTGCAAATGCTTTTGTAGAAATCTCCATGGATCACACTCAGGAACCAGTGTACTTAAATACTGATTTGAGATCATGTCTCCAGAGGTCAGAAACAGTAGAAATGTGGCATTTGTGTTCCAGTGTGCTGGGTAACATTCTCATGTGAGGTAGAGGCCCTGCATTACAAATTTTATATAGGAAATCTTCTTTTTCTGATGCTTTAAAATTTTCAGGGCCTTACTTCCTAGCTGAAGAAACCACAAAAAGGATGTTTGTGGAGCCCCATTCTTTGGTTGTTTGGATAAACTTAATGGTAATAACTAAAGTTTATATCTTTTTTTGGTCATAACATACTTAAGCTGTTAACATTTTAAAGTGTAAAGAGTAGAACTAAAGTAAGCATTTTTCTGTTGTCTAATTTAGGTTTTTCAGCCCATGTTAATGGAATATTTTACCTATGAAGAGCTTAAGGATATTAAGAAGAAAGTGATTGCACAACACTGCTCTCAGAAGGAGACTGCAGAACTCCTTAGAGGTCTTAGCCTATGGAATCAAGCTGAAGAACGGCAGAAGTTTTTCAAATATTCTATGGATGAAAAATCAGATACAGGTGAGCATCTATAGAGAATGGTTAGTTCAAGACCATTGACATTATTATGATTTATAGATGTTGTTGAGGAATAATTGAAGTCGTTTAAAAGCCACTTATTTGCACTTAGAAATGTAATTGAAAAGCCGAGTGTGGTGGCATATGCCTTGGCTTCCACCACTCACATAGCTAAGGCAAGGAAAATCTCCTTGAGTGTAAGACCAGCTTGAAGTAAAGATACGCTATCTCAAAAAGCTAGATAAACACATAATTGAAGATAGTAGGTTCTGTTTTAAAATTTAGTATTTATAATAATTTAACATCTTACGTATGTAGGCCCTATGCAATATGGTCTTTCTTAAATAAACTTATATGTGCACATTAATCATCATTATTATGGGCCCAATCAGAATTATTGAGAGCTACCACATACAGAGTAAGTTTACAGTATCATCAGATTTTCTGAGCCTCACTTACCATTGTAGCTGCTTTTATCTTTATGTTTTCCCCTCAGTTTTACAAACCGTGGTTCCTGACTTAATGTGGTCTAACATATAGTTTTTTGTATGATAGTGATCCACATGGCGTAACTCAAGTTTTGAATCCACCTTTCCTGGGCTAGCTTGTGTGCTCTTTGCTGCGCTCACAGGAAAGGGCAGCAGTGTATATTGAGCCCCTCCTTCCACTCAGACTAGGTCACCAGTGGGGAAGAACCAGTAATACTGCAGCACATGGCAGTGCTAAGGTTATGGTGTTTAGTAGCTTAGTTGATTGAAAACGTTTTTACCCTGGGATAATGTCTACTGATGGTGGGTTTATTGGGATGAAACCTGATATAGCTGAGTAGCATCTGTAGTTTATTTCTGTCCTTTCCTACTTATCATTCTTAGTTTATATGTGGTCATACTCAGGAAAGTGCAGGAGAGGCAGGATTGTTTCTTTTTTTTTTTTTCTTTTTAATGTACAGTTCCTTTGAGAATACAAGAAAAATAACATATGCTTGATTTTTTTGTTAATGGGTTACTTCCTCCTTAGTTTTTTATTCTATTTATCTTCAATAGCCACGCCTTTTAAAACCAACTGGGATCCTTAGGTTAATAAACTTTTTCTTCTTCTAGATGGGCAATAGCAATGTCATTCTACAATTTTTAAAATTGGTTCTTTTCTCATATTTTATTTAGCAAAGTAGGTGAGATTCATGTTGAAACAAAATATGATTTTATAAGTTAAGCTATGATTAAACTCATAAAACTTATGAGCTTTGCTATGTTATGCAGCTTGTGTCTTAGATACCAAGCTAAGACCTGTTGTGTCTGGTTTAATTGTAACTATTACTTGAGATTTAAAAGCATCATACTTACTATATTTAATTTTCCCTGTCCTTCAAAGCAAATTATTGTTGCATTATGTTTAAGGTTTTTCACATTTAAAATGTATCAGATTAATTTGTTCATAGCATTTCTAGATTTGTTATTTTGTAAAGATATGTTACTCAAATTCTTTCTAGTACTTCAGTGATTAATCTTTTGTATTTTATATTCTTCATTGTAACTCCTCATTATCATTTTTCTTTTAGAAAATTGCTGTTGAAATATAGATACACCTAATTGTGTGTCCAGTGACTTAGTAAGCTCTGGTGTAAGATTCCTTATCAGTGTGTACTAGGATTAGTTGCATTATATTGTCTCGACTGGCATATAACTTAAGAAAGTTAAGGCAGCTATAGGTTAAAGAAATCAGTTGTCTCAGACTTTTTGTATGAAATATGAAAATCAAAGAGGGAACACAAGGAAGATACTTCCAAGAGTTATAATGTGTGAATAGAAAATATGAGATTGTGTGTCATTAAAAATGCCTTGTAGATCTTGTAATGTGGCTGACTGTATGATTGTTGATTTAAAGCTGTATAACCTGTTTGGTTCCTTTTTTAAATGATGCTACTTATACTACAAAGTAAGTATTGTTTTTTTTCTGTGATGTCTTTGTAAGAGGAAGTCAGCTCTATGTTCATTTTGTAGCACTCACTAATGAAGTATGATCTGGGCCATGATAGTTTAACCCTGCGGGTTCTTAACAAGCTCAGCATCCCCATGTTACCTCGGATACATGTTACTTCCTTTTCACATCTTGCAAGCCAGAAGAAGTTAACTCCAGGCACTGTGTTTTACTTACAATCCCAAAATGGTATTTTTAATTTCTTACTGAATTCGCTCCTATAATCTTCCCTGCTAAAGATTTTGTTTTTTATTTCAGAAGCTGAAGTGTCAGAGCACTCTACAGGTATAACTCACCTTCCACCTGAGGTAATGCTGTCCATTTTCAGTTACCTTAACCCTCAAGAGCTATGTCGGTGTAGTCAGGTCAGCACCAGATGGTCTCAGCTGGCAAAAACTGGATCCCTTTGGAAGCATCTTTACCCTGTTCATTGGGCCAGAGGTAGGTAAATGGAATTTTTTTGTTGGTTTAAAAAATTTGTCAATATATTTTTCTAGATTAATACTCATAGCCATTGATAAGCAAGGCTAGGAAGGGCAATTCTGAGAGCATTGCCAAACAGTGTGTCTTAGGTGTTGTTCTTGGTGTATACGTTTCAGAAAAGAAAGCAGGGCTGAAGTAGCTGTGTGTATTATGTGATGTCTGCTGTTGCCTTCAGAATATAAGGAAAAAAGAAGATGGAATTTTAAAAATTGGATAGGTACTGGTAATTGTTGAAGATAAGTGATGGGTACATGGGGATTTATTGTAGTAATTCAGCATTTAGCTTTTTAAAGATTTTCATAATAAAAACTGCAAAGTAAATGTAGATTTTCAGAACTGTTTACATAATGAGTTTGAATATTTAAAAAAATACAGAATAAATTCTATGGAATTTAAAAATGAGGCACCATTGTGGACCCTTTTTGTTGGTGGCTCAAAATAATTTTTGTTTAACATAGTTTTTTTGTGTGTGATTGGTAATTCTCATTCTCTGAATCATAGTTCATATTAATTTCATTGTTATGTTACTTTCACATAAGAATAGTTAAAAATTTTTCATGAGAATATAATGCAGTCATGGGAGAAATGCAAGTAATGTTGGTACACATTTTTCTGTAACTGGAGTAAAATTTCTGGGTGAGTACTAACTCAAAATTCATGTGAGTTTTTAAAGTAATTTTCTCTTGGGTGACTGTGTGACTTTAACATGAAAATATGTATACTTTTTCTGACATATATTATAAATCTTAAAAGAACTTTGTTACAATAATATGTAGGGCTTTTGTATTTGTTTTTGAGGCAGAGTTTCATGATGTTACCCAGGCTGGCCTGGAACCCCATGACCCACCTCCTTCAGTGTCCCACGTAGCTGGGACTATAGGCACATGTCACCATCCAGATTTGTAGTCCTTTGAAAATAAGTTCTCAGATGTTTAATGTTTTTTAAGTGAAGGTATTTGGAGTATTGGAATTGACTTAAATAATTCCAATGATTAGAATTATTTTTATTCAAGTTAATTTTTTATAGGATAATGAAGTAATTGAATTAAAAGGCAAATATGGATATATCAAATACTTTTTCTTGGTGTTTCTAATTAAGAAAAATAAATAGTTAAAAGATTGTTTTTAAATGTGTCTATCATGTGCGTTTGTGCAGTCATCCAAATCTTAAATTTTTTTTCTTTTTAATATATATAGACAAAAAGTTCCAATAAAATATGTTTATCATTCTCTTGTGGTATTTGAGTGGCTTTCCTCTCTTTCATGGGATATTTAGAATATCTAGAGACAGTTTTGCATTTTCTGTCTTAAATATTATACTGGTGTCCAGCAGATAGAGGTTAAGGTTGTGCTAATCATCCTACAATTCATAGGTCAGTCCCCCACAACAGTGAATCACTCTTCTTAAATGACAGTGTTGTGTAGGTTGAGAAACTCTGATTTAGATATAATGTTAAAAATTTAGTAAATTAATTCTACTTTGCTTCACATTTCCGGCATATAGTTTATTTGCAGTATAATCTCCACGATCTGTAAATTTATGCTTTCATTTTGCCATAATCTTTCCCTCTGACTTCTTTTCCTACATTCTTCTGAATTGTTGACTGATTCACTACAGAGCAGAAGTCGTGCTTTGTTTTGTTTATTAGCTGTCATCATAATGGGGCTATTGCTGGAGCCACTGTGAAATCATGGTAGGGGAAAAAGGTTAGGTTGTTTTCAGTGATTTTTAAGCATTCCATGTGAGGCAATTGATAGTTATTTTTCTTAGCAGTAAGTTTATAACCATTAAGCTTATTTGTATACAAGGTGAACTTTGAAAAACTTTATATAGAGATAAGACATAGGAGGTTTAGAACAGACTATAAATTTTTGTAATTGTTTTCTAATTTTAAAGAGCAAGTTTTACTTTGGGAAAATATCAATTATTGGTTAGTTCATAGTGCTAATTGAAACCAGATAGTCACAATTCTTTTCAGTATATTTGAAATTGAATCCTTTGCTTATTTAAGCATAATTTTTTAAAAATCACAATTAAGTATTTCTAAAAATGATTGTTCCATTGCCTGAGCTAATATGTCTTTTGTGTATAGAGATTTTTATTGTAAATATATTAGTGTTTTTGGTAATGGTAGATGTTCTTATCTTACTTTATATCTCTTTTCTGTTTGTTCACTGAGTAGGGGACTGGTATAGTGGTCCTGCCACTGAACTGGATATTGAGCCTGATGAGGAGTGGGTGAAGAGTAGGCAAGATGAGAGTCGTGCTTTTCAGGAATGGGATGAAGATGCCGACAGAGATGAATCTGGTAAGGCATGCTCAGAATTAAAATTACTGCATGATGTTTTGCTAACTGACATATTTAATGATAATTCTTAGCATTCATGTGCTTTGTATTTTCCAGAGATTTGTTTTTAAGTCTACTACTTTCTAAATTTGAAGGAGTAATAAGCAAATGTAAAATTTAATTAATTTATTAATTAATTGAGACAGAGTCTTGCTTTTTAGTTCAGGCTGGTCCTGAGCTTACTATGTAGCACAGGCAAGCCTCGAACTCACAGAAATCCTCACAGAGATCCTGCCTTTGTCTCCTGAGTGCTGGGATTACAGGCATGAGCCACCATGCTCGGCAAGATGTAATATTGATTGCTGGTGGGCTTGAGTCACCACACTCAGCATTGTTGTATGTGGTTACTAGGGATCTAACCTGGGCCCTTGCACTTGCAAGGCAGGTGCTTTAACCACTGAGCTAAATCCCTAAATCCTTAACTCATTTTAAGTGAGTTAAACATGCACAGTATTGCTTTCTGTGTTTTCATACTAAAATAAAAACTGAATAACTGATGTCCGATTTTCATATTAAAATAACGTTTGTTCACTGTGGAACTATACTGTTGTGTGCTTTGTACAGCCAGTTCAATTAAACATTTGATCAGCCTTACTAAGTCATCTGTCCCTGAGGAAGGAACACTGAGGCTGTTGAGTTTGTTTATTCATTTGTAAAGTTATAACATTTACCTCATAAGGGTAACATACTGGTAGATTCTGGGTTGGGGTGTAGCTCAATGGCAGAGCGCTTAGCTAGTGAGTGAAAGGCTCTGGTTTTAATTCCCAGCACTGCAGTCATTCCTAATACATTTTCGTGTATGAAAAGTGTTTATAAGGGGTAAGGAGTCATAAAAATTTGGGTAGTTATTCATTAGGCACTATGGGAAAGTTCAGGAGTTTATCAGAATGTATTTTTGCCCTTAAAGAACTGATAATAGTGGAGGAGAATTTAGATTATGTAATTCTTAGTGCAAGGTAAATAATGAAAAATGCTGTAATAGAGGTGCATATGGATGCTGTTCAGGAGGTAAAGGAGGAAGAAAAAGTTCTGTCTAAATAAAAATTGCTAAAGGATAATAGAATAGTAAATTAACAGATAATATAGACCTCTTATTTGCAAAAAAAAAAACTAGGAAATTTCTGTTTATAATAAAGCTTTTTACTTAAAGTAATCTCCTCTAGTGAAATACCTAAACATGTGGAAAGTCAAAACTATAATTATGAAGGTTATTATTTCAGCAGCTGACTCATTTGTTTCCACAAAATGAAGATGTCAACTTTAGGTTTAATTTGGGAAGGTGCTTTGTAAGGAAGAGGCCTATCCCATTTGGAACTGATGTTGTGCTTCCCCATGGTGGGCACTGTCTAAATGTGAGGGATACAGGGATGAACAGAATGGGAGACAGTGCCCTGACCTTGTTGAGTTGAAAACAAGTGTTGCAGAGAAAAAGAAGGGAAAGTGTGCCAAGAAAAATGAAGTTGCTATTTTTTTAAAGAAAGATTTAGTTTTCTCTGATTCAAGTGAAAACTCAAAGAAGGCAAAGTCTTTGCTTCCCTGTCACCTTAGGGAAGATTTAATTTATCTTCTCTTGAAAATTAACTCATACTACCATGATAAGAATTATAACAGAGGGGGCTGGGGAGTTAGCTCAGTGGTTCTGGCGCCTGTCTTGCAAGCGCAAGGACCCGGGTTCGATCCCTGGTAACCATATACCATACTGGGTGTGGAGACTCACACCCAGCAGCAAACAGTACCACATACCACAGTGCCAGGCGTGGTGGCTCACGCCTGTAATCCCAGCACTCAGGAGGCAGAGGCAGGAGGATTGCTGTGATGTGAGTTTGAGGCTGAGCTCAGGGCCAGCCTGAACTACAAAGCGAGACCCTGTCTCAAAAAACCTAAAAAAAAAAAAGAATTATAAAAGAGGGCAGGGGGTTTAATTCAGTGGCACTGTACCTGCCTGCCAAGCACAAGATTCTGAGTTCAATCTCTGGTATTTCAAAAAATAAAAATAAAAAATTATGAAGGCTTACTTGAGACTATAGTGTATTATTCTCAGTACTTGAAAATTACAGAGAAGACTATATTTCTTTTCATATTAAAAGCTATAGCCAGACATACTGGCTAAATTCAGACACATGGCTAAATTCTGTAATCCCAGGATTTAGGAGACTGAGACAGGAGAATCGCCATGAGTTTGAGTGCCGCCTGGGTTACATAGTAAGTTCAAGACCAGCTTGAACTATAGCAAGACCTTGTCTCAAAAAAAAACAAAGAAAGCTATTAAGATTGGGGGTTAGGGCTGAGGTATAGCTTAGTGTTAGAGCATAGCTTAGTACCTTTCAGGTCTGGATTGAATGCCCAAGGAATAGACCGAGCCTTTTTTAGACAATATTATCTATCCCACTGATGAGTAAGACTACACTGTGGATTTACCATCTGCATTCAACCCATTTGCAGTTTAGATGTCTTTACTACTTATGCAGAGATGACAACTCATGTTTAATGCTTGTCTTTCTTAGAGATTTTATAATAAGCAGTACTGTGTATATAGGAAGGACCACAGAAACACAAGAATGGTTGGGAATGACATTGTAGTAGAATAAATGGCTTATGACGTAATTGTTGTTTCTCTACATTGTATGTGTATGGTGGAGGAGGAATTTAAGACAATAGCATAGCCATGAAATTAGTTTCAAATTATTTTTTCACTTACATACCTTTTGTCCATGGTTCAATTTTAAATCAGTTGTCTTTGACTTTTTCTGGTAAACTGTTTTCTCTTTGGAGACGTTCAAGTTAGTCTTTAGGTAATAAGCACAATAAAAATGGAAACTTAGAAAAGGATTTAAAATTATTAATTCTTTCTTTTTAATGCAGGATATTTTTCTTTGTATAAAACTAGCATTTTAAAACTGAAAAGTAATTTTTATGTAGTAGTTGTTGCAGTAGTGTCATTGTAAACACCCAAGCTAAATTATATCCCTCCCTCATATTTATTTATTTATTTATTAAACTTTGAGGCAGTGTCTGTCTGTTGCCCAAGCTGGGCTCAGGCTTTCGATATCCTTGCCCATCTTTCCTGGAATTACAGGCGTAGGCCAACATGCCTGGCTATCATACTTGTTTTTAATTTCTTACTTTTTTTTTTTTTTAATTATTATAAAGGATTAAACTCCAGACCTTGTGTTTGCAAGGCAGGCACTGGAACCAATGAACTAAGTCCCATGTCTCTGTTTTTAACTTCTTACCAGTTTTGAGGTTGCTTCTTTTTCTTGATTTATTATATTGAGGCTGACTGAGTAGTTTCAGATCTGTCCAGCTTTGTGTCCTTTTTACTTAAGTAGAATAACTGATTATACATTTGACTATGTGTCTTTTCTTTTGTTAACATTCTTGAAGAATGTTACTATTCTTTCAGTATTTAAAGTTCTTTTCAAAACTTATTTTGTGGTGTGAAATTGGAATTGCTTACAAAAGGAATTGAGGGATGGTACAAAATATTTCATATTTAGCCATTGATGAGTCTTTAGGAGTAGCCTAATTGTAATTAGTATTTTCAAATTCTTAGACTTTTGAATTCATTTTACAGAAGAGTCTGCAGAGGAATCGACAGCTATCAGCATTGCACAAATGGAAAAACGTTTGCTCCATGGCTTAATTCATAATGTTCTGCCGTATGTTGGTACTTCTGTAAAAACTTTAGTATTGGCATACAGCTCTGCAGTTTCCAGCAAAATGGTATGTATACATTAGCAGTAGCTTGGGAATAAGACAAATGGCAGTGATACAGCTTTTGCTTTGTTATTGCTGAGGTTAATAAAACAAAAAATATATTGAGTTTCTTCCCTTGAATAGGCATATACTACTGACTCTCATTTTATTTTAGGAAAATTTTTTTGTTTGTTTGTTTTCTTTTTATGGGACTTGGGATAGAACTTAGATCCTTGTGCTTCCTAAGGCAGGCGTAGTACCAGTTGAGCTAAATCCCCAGCCCTAGGAAAGTCTTTTTTGCATGAATATGATTGCCTACATATTATGGATGAGGTAACCAAGACTAAGAAATGTTAAATATTGCATTCAGATGTTGGTAAAATGGGCAAGTGAAATGAAATCACTGTTTTTGCAGTACCTGGAATTAAGCCCAAGGCTTTAGAGCTGGGCTATAACCCTAGCTCTTCTAAAAAATTTTTTTTCTTTGAATTTTGAGGTTGGGTCTTAGGAATCATTGTATTGCTCAAGGTGTGCTTAAATTAGTGATCCTTCTGCCTCAGCCTCCCAGAGAGCTGGGATTCAGTACTGTAGCATCCTAATGATTTTTCTATTAAAGTTATCTTGTGACTTCCTACATCAGAATGTCATTGGCTATTTCTTAAACATGCCAGCTTCTAGCCAGTCGTGCTGGTGTGTTTGATATCCTAGTACTTGGGAAACTGAGGCAGGAGAATTGCAAGTTCAAGCCTGGCCTAAGCAGCTTAGTGAGACCATGTCTCAAAATAAGAAAAATAAAATGTCTTATGTAAAATCCTTGAGTTCAATCTCCCATGCTAGAAAAAAAATTTCTGAGTATAACCTCACAAGTACTAAAATAGATTCTCAGGTTGTTGAACTCAGGATACATGTTTGCAGTGTACTTGTCTTAGTTACTTTTCCCATTACTGGGACAAAATACTGATACCTAAAGTTAAAGGAAGAAACGATTATTTAGCTTACAGTTCGTAGAGGTTTTACTTCATAGTTGGCTGGCTCCAGGCCAGAGTGTCATGGCAGAGGGGGATCACAGAGAAGAAACAGTTCATTGAAGGCAGAAGATAGCAAAAGCAAGCAATGACCACAGTTCTTTCTATCCCTTTTATCTTACCAAGGCTTCTTAGGGTGGGCAGCACTCACACCATTAATCCTAGTGCCCTTGATTTTAGCAGTGCACCATGAATTAATCCCAGTGTCGCATTCTAGATTTAGATACCTCTGAAAAATCTCCACTGATAACTGCATAAAGCTCTAGGCACATCTCATAAGAGTAGTACTGAAGTGATTTTTTTTTTTTTTTACAATGTGCATATAAGTTTGAAAACCACTAAATTATATTGACTAATAGCTATCTCTTGCTTATTAAACTGAAGGTTTGCAAGATCTTCATGATGATTTTTCCCCCCTTAGGTTAGGCAGATTTTAGAGCTTTGCCCTAACCTGGAGCATCTGGATCTTACTCAGACTGACATTTCTGATTCTGCATTTGACAGGTTAGTTATTTTAAAATGTTTAAACTGTACTGAATTAGTAGAATTATTCTCTAGTTTCTCTTTTACATCATAAAATTTAATCATACTATTATTTTTTACTGCTACCTCTTCATCTTGTTTGGCCAGAACTTAATAGCAACCTCCACTTTCTTCTTATCCATTGCTCCCAGCTGATCTTAAGCTTCTGTATCATGTTGCCACATGTATAATCACATACTATATCTAGGCTGCTGAGCCTTGCTTTACAACCGTGTGGATTAGTTCTGGAAGTTTTAAGGTTTCTTATGTGCCATTTGGCAGAATTCCCTTCTGATTCTTCCTATTTTTTTCTGGCACAGTATCACTTATTCCAGATAATCTTTTTTAAAGATTATACTTGATTCAATACTAGCCGTTTCCCCTTTAGTGTGTCTCCTCCCTCCCATCCTAGCATTATCCTGTTTCACAGGGAATAGTCACTCTTTTGGCTAAGGTTGGTCATCTTAATTCCTAGGTACTGCTTCTATGTACTTCCCTTTACTAAGCCTTAGATATTCTCCTTCTTTTGTGTGTATAGTACCTTTCCCCTTGCTGATTACTGGTAGGATAGTAAGTTTTATCCTACCCTTCTTCCATCCTGTCCTTTTGTTAGCAGTACTGTTAATTTCTGACTAATCTTACCATCTTTTTGTATCCTTAGTTCCAAAAATGCTACCTTGTGACAGTAAATATTCAGTGTTTTGAGTGATTATATTAGATTTAAAAACTACTTTCTACTATCCATATAATATATAAATGTAGTCAGATGCTTTTGAAGAATTTAACAACATTGTACTAATAGACTTGTTACCTGTCAATTATAGTTGGTCTTGGCTTGGTTGCTGCCAGAGTCTTCGGCATCTTGATCTGTCGGGATGTGAGAAAATCACAGATGTGGCTCTAGAGAAGATTTCTAGAGCTCTTGGAATTCTAGCATCTCATCAGAATGACTTCTTGAAAGCTACTGCAAGCAGAATTACTTCAACTAAATGGAAAAATAAAGACATTACCATGCAGTCTACCCAGCCATATTCCTGTTTGCGCGATTTAACTCACAAAGGCATCGAAGAGGAAATAGACAATGAGCACACCTGGACTAAGCCTCTTTCTTCTGAAAGTTTTACTTCTCCTTATGTGTGGATGTTAGATGCTGAAGATTTGGCTGATATTGAAGATGCAGTAGAATGGAGACATAGAAATGTTGAAAGTCTCTGTGTAATGGAAACAGCGTCCAACTTTGGTTGTTCCTCATCTGGTTGTTACAGTAAGGGTATTGTCGGACTAAGGACTAGTGTTTGCTGGCAGCAGCATTGTGCTTCTTCAACTTTTGCTTATTGTGGTCACTCATTCTGTTGCACAGGCGCAGCTCTAAGAACTATGTCAGCACTCCCAGAGTCTTCTGCAATGTGTAGGAAAGCTTTAAGGACTACATTGCCTAGGGGAAAAGACTTAGTAGACTTTGGGAGTGAAAAATCTGATCAAGAGACTGGACGTGTACTTTTGTTTCTCAGTCTGTCTGGATGTTACCAGATCACAGACCATGGTCTCAGGTGAGTAACCAGAGTAGTAGGAAATGGTCATACTATTCTCATGTGAAATAGGAAAACTGGATCTAAATTATTCAGTGTGTTTATGTGAAAAAGAGGGTGACCAAAACTGCTACATTTCATAATGTTGGAACAATATCACTTAAGATATTAGTAGGTAGTTCATATCTATTGTAAATATAGAGCAATGTAAATTTAAAAAGCTTCCTGTTTCTATAAAGAATGTTTTTGTGATTTTGATAAATTTATAGACCTCTTTAGATTTTATGGATGATTTTAAGGCTCTAATTTACGAATATGGACTGTTTGCATTTATTTGGATTGTTTTTAATTTTAGCAGTACTTTATAGTTTTTAGCATACATACATTTCTTTCACTTTGGTTAATTCCAAAATATTTTATTCTCATTATTGATGCTTTTGTAAATGAGATTATTTTGTTTTTCAGATTACTTGTTAGTATATAGAAATACAACTGAGGAGAATGTGTGTTGATTTGTATCCTTCTACTTTGACTAAATTTATTCTAACAATATTTTTGTCGAATGGGAATTTTCTGTAATGCAGTAACATCTCTAAAGATATAATTTTACTTCTTTGCAGTTTTTACATTTTTAATTTGTTTTTCTTGTTTGATTTTGTTGGCCAGAACTTCCTGGCCTATGTTTGAGGGGACAACAGTGCACACACTTACCTTGTTCTTATAGGGAAAGAGTTTCAGCCTTGCACCCATGAGCATGATGTTAGCTCTGGGTTTTTCATAAGATGAAAACCTTCCCATCTACTTTCTAGATTTTTTTGTTTTGTTTTTATTATGAAAGTATATTAGATTTTGTCAGTGCTTTCTCTGGATCAGTTGAAGTGATCTTGTGGGTTTTTTTCCTAGAAATATAGTAAATTCTGTTGATTTTCACATGTTGAAAGTTGATGAAACACACATGTTTATGGTGTATCATCCTTTCTTTTTTTTGTTACTGGGGAGGGAATTCAGGACCTTGTGCTTGCAAGGCAGGTGCTGGCACCACTGAGCTAGATCCATGGCCCCGTGTCATCCTTTCATTGTGCTAATAAATTCAGGTCATCATGTTCACCAAGTTTTTCTATACTGGCTAATTACCAATCACTGTTAATCTCATTCAGTGTGTATTTTGTTTTAGATATTGTATTTTTCATTTCTAAAGCTTCTATTTGGCAATCTGTATTTCTTACCACATATAGATATATATACCAACAATGTAAATATACAATAATATTTATAAACAAAATCCTCTACAAATTAAATATAAATTATATAAACATATATATCTATTTCTTTCATTGTGTTTGCATTTCTTTGAAATTGTGGAGCTTGTTTAAAGTAGTTATAAAAGTTTTTAAAATAGATTTTTGTACATACATATTTAAGCTACAGGACATCATGTTACATGATACAAACATTGTAACAGAACAGATTTACTTATCACTATCTCAACTTGTGGCATAGAAGGTATAATCTTGCTTAGCGAAACTCTTGACCATAGCACACCGTAATTAACTATAGTCCAGCATGGTAGTATACGCCTGTAATCCCAGTAGTCGCCAGGCAGAAGCAGGAAGATTGCTATGAGATCAAGGCTAGCCTGGGATACGTAGTGAGTTCAGGGACAACCTGAACTACAAAGCGAGACCCTGTCTCAAAAAAATTTTTGTAACTAGTACTCATTGGCACTATCTTATGACTTGTTCAGGTTATATGTTAATCCACATCTATGTTGATTTCTTACTAGTAACCATTATTTTATTGTCTACCTCTACATATAGGGTTATGTTTAAAACGTGACACATACCAGTGGTAAGATCATACAGTATTTTCCAGTCTGGCTTGTTTCATTTAGCATAATATCCTCTTGGTCCATGTAGTTGCCAGGAGGCAAGTGGTAGGATCTCTCTGTCTCTGTCTCTTTATGTCTCTGTTAAGCATGAAAAACATTCCTTGTTTTAGCAGTCTTTCAAGTTCGCATTGTGTCATCTATAGAGATAATTTTACTTTTTTCTTTCCAATAGATATATATTTTTTTTCTTGTTTAATTACTTAGGTATTAGTATAGTACTTAAACAGAAGTTAAATAGAAGTTGATTTGGTACTCAATCTTACAGGAAAAGCTTCATTGATTCCCCTTCATTGATTGTGATATTAGTTTAGGGGCATCTCCATAAATGGCCTCTATTGAATGGAACTTTTCCTTCTTATGTAAACTGTTAAGAGTTCTTATCAAGCAAGGATATTGAACTTTAAAAAGTTTTTTTAATGTCAGTTAATATTTGTTTTGTAGAATGGGGAACTCCAATGTTTAGTGTGTGTGTATTAACAGTTTTTTCTTCCTGATAAAATGAAACTTTTATGATTAAATAGTGAGCTTCTTTTTCTCTTTCATCTGAAGCCTATTTTATCTGATGTAAATATAGCCATTCCTGGTCTTTGGTTACCATTTACGCAGAATATCCTCGTCCATCTGTTTACTTTCAACTTCTTTCCTTAAGGCCAATGCAAATCTCTCAGTAGATTACATATACATAATTGGGTCGTCTTTTCAATCCAGTCACTTATTCTGTCTTTTGTTTAGATGATTTAATCCATTTGCATTCAGCATATTTGTGAATGGGTAAGAACTTAGGTATTAGTTGTCCCAGTGCTACTACAAAATACCTGTTTTAATTTAAAAGAATAGTAGTTTAGTTTGATTACTATTTTAGAGGTTTACTTCACAGTTGAGTGATTCTAAGACAAACATCATAGTGAGAAGCTATTCACTTGATGGCAGCTGGCTTGAGAGCATGGGGAAGTGCCCTAGTAACTACTGCCAGTGGGGCCCTTCTGCCTGACAGCCCTGCACTGTGAACGTCAAGGTGTTTCTCTTTGTAAGCGTACAGTGCTGCCGTGACTCAGCAGGAGTCTCTTCATCTAGTCAGGTGACAGTTAAGTCTAGCTGACACAATTCAATATTTTGTTAACTGTTTTTGTTGTTTTGAAATCCTTTGTTCTTTTCTTCCTTGCATTATCTTTGTTATTTGTAATCTTCTGTAATGCCAAGTTTTGATTCTTTTCATTGTATTTTTTACTGTAGTTACTCACCATGGTTTCCATGAAGCTTATATAAAATATCTAAAAGTTATAGTAGATTGTTTTATACTGAAAACAACTTCAGTTACCCACCAAACCTCTAGACTTGTATCTTCCACCTAACAAATTATACTTTTGATGTTAAAATACACCTCATGTGTTTTTTGTTTGTGTGAGGCAAGATCTCACTATATAGTTCACTATGTAGACCTCAATAATCAGAGTGATCTGCTTGCCTCTGTCTCCCAAGTGCTGGGATTACAGATGTAATCCAGGCCAGGCTTCTCATGTATTTCTTAACAACTTAACCTATTTAGAGCTATTATTGGTTTTTGGGACAGGATATCAGTATGTAGCTTAGGCAGGCCTTAAACTGGCAGTGATCTGCCTCCACCTCCCAAGTGCTGGAACTACAGGCTTATGCTATCGTACTTGGCTCATTACTGTTTGATTGTTTTGAGTTTTCACCTTTAAACTAGATTACTGATTCCTAAAGCACTATATATTATTGGAGTAGTCTGGATTTGGCTATATATTTACCTTTACCATTGAATTTTAATTAAAATGTGTCTTGCTCAGGACTTCTTTTGGTTGAATCTCTTTTAGACATTTGAGTTTATGGATCCAGTGACTGTATCTATTCCAAGGCTTTGGAACTTTTTAGTAATTACTTCACTATTTAAACTTTCTGTTCCTATCTTTTGTAATTCTCATAACATGAAAGTTTGATCACTGGATCCTATAGGTTTTATTTTCTCTTTGTTCTTCTTTTTTTCCTTTGGGTAAATGACAAGTGTGATTGTCTCATGCAAACAAGAATTGGCTGGTTAAAATGACAGCTGCCCAAGTGATACTTAGTATAGTCAGTACATAAACCACTGTGCTGTCTGAGTTATATTTAGATTTTTCTTTGATTCTTCATTATAATAGCTATTGAATTTGTCATTCAGATCAGTTATTGTCCTGATTTCATTGACTTACACGTCCGTATTCTTTTCTCACTGAATTTTATAAGATTATTATATTAAATTCCATTTTAGGCCTTTCATTTTCTTTGGATTCACCACCTTTGGTGGTGTCCTAATTCCTCACTTTCTCATTGTTCTTATGTCTTTGCATTAATTTCTACACATGGAACAGTCCCCTTTTCTAATCGTTAGTGAGGAACTACTTTTCACCCGAGAGGGGCCTTCCTCTGCCCACTGGGAATAGTGTGGTGGTGCCCTTCCAAACAGATCCATGGTATCGCCTCTGTGTAATATCTGTTTGTAGTCCACAGCAGCAGAGCCAGCGACCTAGGCTGGAGGAGTGTGTGGCAGCAGTGTTAGGACCCTTTTGCGGCACGAGCTTGTGGGGTTGAGGGTATCTGTGTTGGTATCAGATCTGGTACTGCTCACTGGCAGCTTCAGAAAAGTTGGGTTTCAGAGCACAAGTGCTCATAACAGCTCTAGATGCAGAGTCCTGAGCACAGGGTCCTCAACCTATGTGACACCCGAGTCCACCCATTCACTTTACTCTATATATGTAAATACTGTATGTATTCTTGTAGGACATGCTCTGTTGGAGTTTCTTTTTTTAATTAAAACTTAATTCATATACCATAAAATTCATATTTAAGTGTACAATTCTGTAGCTTTAGAATATTTACATGTTTTTACAACCATCACCATTATCCAATTCAGAAATACTTTCATCATTTCCAAAAGAAGTCACATATTTGTTTATAGTCACTCCCCATTTTCCTTTACTTCTTACTTTCTCATAATTACTAATCTACCTTCTGATCCTATGGGTTTACCTATTCAAAGATAACACTGTTAATGAAATCATAATACTATACTATGTAGTCTTTGTATTTTCCTGTTTTTGCTTAGTATGTGTTAGTATGTCTTTTTATGCATGTTAGAGCCTTTGCCTTCACTTTTGAAGTACATGGTTTTTGTGTAGATGTAGCACATTTTGTTTACTCAATTATTTAAAAGGTATTTGGGTTATTTTTTGAGTGTTATGAATAATGCTGCTGTGAATCTTCATGTACAAGTTTTTGTGTGAACAATCATTTTCAAACTTTTAAGTATATACATAGGAAAGGAATTGCTAAGTGATGTATTTAAAAAACTACAAAATTGGTCATAGGTTTAAAACATTACTAGTTTTCTTGATAATTTTAATTGGACAATTTAGTAAGAAATTAACATTATAGCTTTGGGATTTAGAACTTCCTATAAGTATTAAGTTACTTTAATTTTCATAGATTTATTTATTGACTGTCTTTAGGAAAAAATTAGATAGTGTTTCTGAGTTAAATGTATTTCTGCTTCAGGATAAGGGTAATTATCAATGTTTCAGAAATTATTAAATTTTTTTTTTTGTTGTAAAATCGTGGCCCAATAGGCCATAGAAATATATAATTTTTTGTGGATTAATGTACTCTAATTGTCATATTGCTTCTCTTGCAGGGTGTTGACTCTGGGAGGAGGGCTGCCATACTTGGAGCACCTTAATCTTTCTGGTTGTCTGACTGTAACTGGTGCAGGCCTGCAGGATTTGGTTTCAGCTTGTCCTTCTTTAAACGACGAATACTTTTACTACTGTGACAACATTAACGGTAATGCCTTTTAACAGTGAGATAATTTTAAAAGAATTGGTTTGAAAAATTTTAGCAGTTCTGATAATTTTTATAATTAATTTGGTTTTATAGATTCCTAATATCCCAAATTGTTTTACTTTCAGTTTTAGTTCTTTAAATTTGATAGTATTAAAAAAAAAAATCTCAGGTATTTCTACTTCTCAAAAGGTATGGTTTTTTGTGGGTTACGTAATTTCAAATATCCATTCTACTAGACTCTCAAGGATGTAATAGTTTAATCACTTAAAAATAGCTAATAATGTATTGTTTCCATAACAATTGCTTTTTTTTGGTATCAAGGAACTGAACTGAGGTCCTTATGCTTGTGAGGTAGGCACCAGAACTACTGAACTTAAATCCCCAGCTTTAGTGATTAAACTATTGCATGCCTCAAAAGTCTGACAGAATGAATGTTTGAATTATGTAATCCATAGAAAACAGTACACTCCCTTTGGGGTGTTTGGTAGTCATAGCTAAAAGCTAAATGTCCCAGCAGGATAAAATTCTCCTTAACAATAAACAGATCAACCTTCTGTATTTAAAACTCAAAAATGTTTAGACAGCTTTCTATTCTGTGCATATCTCTTTATACTATGTCTTTGTTAGGATCTGGTTCATTTTAATATGATGGGAAAGTCAGCTGAGTTTTGCTCAGAACTGATAGGAGCAAGGAACAGAGAGGAATGACATACTGGGTGGTACGGAAGTTACTGGAATGTGCTGTGTCTCAAAGGTAGATTTTCTTTACATCCGAGACAGGAGATCTCTCCTCTTTTATTCCTGCAATCACATTGTTTTGTAGATGACTTCCTATGTTCCTGAAATTTTAGCACTAAGTTGGAGCATCTTTGCTCCCTTTTGCCTTAGGTGTGTAATTAAGTAATGCTGAATGTGTATGTTATTTTGTTTACAACCAGTTTTAGCTAATGTATGCCAATGGAATGAAGCATTTTGTGGATGCAGAGAGTTTGAGAGGGGAGTTTTTTAGTTTGTTTTTAAGTGCAAAGTTTATCATTGTGGGTTATTTGTACTTCCTTAGTCTTCTAGAACATATCAGATGTAATAAGCAATCAGTTTTTGAGAAAAACATTTGTACATTACACTTTAATTTGGACACATAATTTCATTATAGGATATTTTTGGGAATAAATGTCACAACTTAATTTGTTGTATTTATTTTTTAATATAGAGATGTTTTAGGTGATGAAATATTAGGTTTTAGTTCATTTTTATGATCTGTCTGTTATGTATGTGTTTTTAAACTTCTTGAAATAATTTTCATAAGTTGCATTCTTTTCATCTTAATCTATTTTGAAAATATAAATATTACAGTGTTCCAAGGGCACTGTTATATTCCTTTTGTTGAACATAGGAATTTTTCATTTTTGTTAAGTGATTGGTTATTTTTAGTTAATGAGTTTTAACTAAAAGAGAACTGAATTTGAAAGATTAGAGAGGAAACTGCAGTGTTTGAACAATACAGTGTTAGATCTCCCTTTATAAGTCATCCAGGCACATTTGGGACAACTAAAACACTGCAGTAGACATGTCACAGAACTTCTGCTTCATAGTAGCAGCTAGTTGGTCAAGTGATGCTGGGATACATTCTTTTCCTTAAAGTAACTTTGGGACAACTTGGAGACTCTTGGAATTATATTCATTTGCAAGGTGGCATTTGATACAGTGTCTTTCAAAGCAACTCCGCTTGTGCAGCAGGTGTTTGGTGAATGCTTACAGGCCCCCTTTTTATTGTTTTTCTTATATCTGAAACTACTAAATTTTAATATATAGTCTTAAAGTAATGAGGAAGCATATTTAGATGGTAGATTGTATTACAAATACTTGAAAATCATTTTATTTAAAATTAATTTGCTAAAAGATAACCTATTTAATTAACTATTAACTTAATAGCTAAAAAAAAGTAAATATGGTTAACATTAGTCATTAACTGAAAATAATAAAGCAGAATGTTTTCTAAACACTAGCCTGAGTTCTTTTTTTTGAGACAGGGTCTTGCTTTGTAGTTCAGGCTGGCCCTGAGCTCAGCCTCAAACTCACATCACAGCTATCCTTCTGCCTCTCCCTTCCCAGTGCTGGGATTACAGGCGTGAGCCACCACGCCAGGCACTGTGGTATGTGGTACTGATTGCTGCTGGGTGTGAGTTTCCACGCCCAGTATGGTATGTGTTTACTGGGGATCGAACCCTGGGCCTTTGCGCTTGCCAGACAGGCGCTGGAACCATTGAGCTAAATCCCTGGCCCTTTTTTTTTTTTTAAGACAGGGTCTTGCTTTGTGGTTCAGGCTGGTCCTAAACTCAGCCTCTAATTCAGCAATCCACTTGCCTCTGCCTCCTGAGTGTTGGGATTACAGGGGTGAGCCACCACACCCAGCAATGTGGTATGTGGTACTGGTTGCTGGTGGGTGCGAGTCACCATGCCTGGCATTGTATGTAGTCAGTGGGATCGAACTTGGGCCCTTGCATTTGCAAGGCAGGCACTGGAACCACTGAGTTAAATCCCCGGCCCTAGCTGAGTATGTCTGTCTGTCTGTCTGTCTGTCTTTCTCTTTCTCTCTCTTTCTTCTTTCTTTCTTTCTTTCTTTTTCTTCCTTTCTTCCTTTCTCTCTTCCTCTTTCTCCTCTTTCTCTCTTTTTCTGTCTCAGTGTCTGTGTCTGTCTCTGTCTCGCTCTCTCTTTTTCTCTCCTTTTGTGGCACCAGGGATATAACTCTTCTGTGCTTCCAAGCAAGGTGTGGAACCACTTGAGCTAAATCCCCAGACTACTAGCTGAGATTTTTGAGAAGAGAAAGATAGCTATCCTATATTCAAACAAAAACTACCTGGGAAAAGACACTATGCTGTGCATTGATACAAAATGCAAATTTTGATTCCTGTAAGTGATTTGTCATGACCTTTAGGTTTGTATAAAAAGGCCACTTAATCATAGCATTTATACAATTCATTATCATTTAAAAATGTTAATTTTGGAATGGCATAGTTTAGAGCTCTGAAAGACATTTTGAACAATCATAGTGAATAAATTTATTCTGTGACTATTTGCATTTCTATGTATATTTTATGAATTAAACTAGATTAGCTCATAGCTGTGGAATTGACACAGTCTCAGATGATTTGCTCTCTTGTGTTTCTAATTTAAGTTAAAGAGGAATTACAGGTAAGTTAAGGTAAGTGCAGAAATACAGCATGAGTAATGCACTGACTCACGACCTGGGAAGACAGTCGTTCTGTAATGCAAATGGGAGAAATTATGGCTTTGTAGTTATTTAATTCCTTCTTTCAAGATTATTCTTCATCAGTATGCAGTTTTATTTTATTTATTATTTTTTCATATAGTTTTGCCTTCATATAACCATTTGGATTCACTGTCCTCCACTGAAGGAAATTTTCTGGTTGTAATTCACATATATAAAGTGAACTATTGTACATTTTGAATTGTTAGTGTCTCTTGTAATACAGCTGTTGACTCGATATACCTGGTAGCCTCATGTATTCTTTCTCTCTGTATTTCTTTCTTATTCTCTCATTCACATATTCTTTTTCCTAACACCTCCTCTGTGTTATTGAAGTGTCTTACTGTTAATGTTTCTTATAATTTTCATACTTTGGAAATTACTATTCACATGTTTTCTATCAAATGAAACTAACTTTAATAAAATAGTGATTGTCTACTTATACTTTGCCTGAAGCCTTCAGGAGAATAAAATCCTATGTTGAAAACTATTACTTTTATGGATGGTTAGGATCACATAGCCAGTCACTCTTTTGATTGACTTCATGATATTATTGTAATGTCAAAGCTCTATATTATGGCTCTTAGTTATGATATTGTAGATTTCTCCAAATAGATCCTGCTTTTACTTTTAAAAATACCACTATCACAGGAGATCAAAATATTGATTATGCTTAAAGCAGTCTATAAACACTGTAGACTGTGAAGCTTAAACTCCACGATTGGCTTATTTATAGAAGTAAGTCTGGCTGAAGCTTACGTGCTGAGGTCAGAGGAACTCACACCCAAATTCCGTTGCTACACGGAAAACCTTCTTACTAGAAGGACAGTGTTCTAATTACAGCCATATGTTTTGTCTATTCTGTTCCTAATTCAAGAATGCTTTGTCTTGCCCTTCACAAGCCTTGTTTACATTAATTTCCATAGAAACCACATGGACCGAGCCTCATGACACGTGGTGCCGTCCTTGCTCATAGTAGTTTTTACTCCAGGTAATGATCAATAAAAATCTGAGGCTTTGACTGCCCAGTGCCTTTGTCAGTTTTACCACTGTTGGTCCTCCTGGCATCCCGCTTTCTGTCTCTCTTAGTTCTTTCTTTTAGGGAGTTTTTTTGGTCATGTTTCAGGAGTCCCTAGTAGACTGTATTCCCTCTCAGTATACTTAGAATTCCACTGGAACCCATCCTTGAAGGAAATGGCACATTTTTTGTCAGTATCAGCAGAAATTTTGTCATATTTAAGGAGATGCTGACAGTAGGATTCTGTTAGCTTTCTACTTAATCCACTGTACATGCTTTTATATCTACATTTTTCATCTTTTATTTCCTACCATGTCTAGACTTTGAAACACAGGTGCAAGAGTGAACACTGAGGATGCGGGCTCCTGATGTCTTTCAGGTGGGCTAGTGGGAAGCTGTGTTGTGTCTGGATAACTGGGAACCTCCAGGAGAATAGTTTCCTTGATCTGATTTCCCTGGAGAGGTTCTTTTCTACTTTCCCTTGGAAGCCAGTTGTACATTTAATTTCTTTTGCTTCCATCCTCACAGTTTTCCCTAAGTTCACTGCAGAATTTGCTATAACATTCCTTTTTCACATTTCTATCATTTAAAAAGATATTGGACATGGCTAGGTGTGGTGACACACCTATAGTTCTAGCTATTTAGGAGATGAAGCAGAAGTGAAGCTTTTTTGAGCCCAGAGCTTGGGGCCAACCTGGGCAATGTAGTGAGAGCCCATCCCTTTGAAAACAAAAACTAAGAATGTAGACATTATGAAGTATTTTATGATATTTTAGTGTGGGAAATTGAGTCTACATGTCTCTTTATTTTGTAAAAAATTGAGAGTAGAATTACATGCTGATAAAATGCTAATAAGAAACATTTTGGCAAAAACTAGCAAGTCAGACTTCTTTTTGAGATACCGAGGATCAAACTCAGGACCACTGAGCTACATCTGTGGCCCAGTTCAGACATTTCTTGACAAACTCTGAAGACCAGCAGATGCAAGGATGGAGGGCTTGGGTCTCAGAGAGGGAACTGGATGATTAGTAGGCATAGGGTAACCTTGCGAGGGGAGTGCAAAGACAGACTGAGGAGGGGCCTAGGGCCTGGGCAATGCCCAGCAGCTGAAGCTCTGAGTGAATTTGGAGGGAAATCAGTTGAAGACTGATGGGAAGAGCATCCACCTCTGCAGTTCCTTGTATGGAGATTTTCATAAGTACTAGTATATGCTAAGAAATTTTAACTTGACTTTGTGACTCAGATGACTTAATGTTGTATCTTATATTGCTTTTTTAAATGCAGAACCAGGGATCATGTCTATTTTAAAATTAAATACAACTATTTGAAAATAAATGAAAGCATAGACCAGTGGTGACAAACCTGTGGAATGTGTGTTATTGTGTTTTTCCTTTAAGACAAAAGATGTTAATATATGAGTTGCTTCTCTTAAAGTAAGACCTCAGTATTCAGGTTTAATTGTAGTGTTGGCACTTTACCATAGGTAAATGGGTTTGAGATTGCAGTTTGGGAGCTTTAGAAAGTTCACCATCACAGGCAGAGGCTATTAGAATTCCACATAATGTGTAAAGTTCTCTCATTTCTTTTCATAAACACCTGTTGTCATTTCCATAGTGAAACAGAGGAGCATTATGCTTCAGTGATTAAATATCCTAAGAAATACTCCTCTTTCTTTCATATAGACCAAAGAAAAGTTAAATTTCTGTAATTTAAAAGAAATAGTGGTGTTATCAGACTTTTCTTCTTTTGCAGTGAAGTGCTGCTTTACAAAAACAAAAAGTGCATTTTTGAGTTAAGCTGGTATTACTTAAGTATACTGTGGCTTTTGAGTTATAATCTATTTATATATCCAGTTATATTTAGCAGTAAAATCATATTTTGTGTGCTTTTAAGTTTGTTTAGTCCTTACATATCACAGATATTAAGGAGTTTGATTTTTCTAGTGAGCATAGAACTAATTAACTGCTCTATTTTTCCATGTTTCAGAAATACCAAAAGACTTAAGTATAGTCAAACAACCTTTTCATGTTTGCTTGCCTTTATAAAAACTGCCATTTACTTAAAGTACTTAACATTTGAAAATGTGCTATGAATTTTCTTTGTTATTTTTTAATTCTCAGCTATGTTCCCTAATGGATCTTTTGTCTAGCATTTGGGTAGCATAATGTGAGTGGAATAAAATATCACTTATTCCACAGATGTTTTATTACTCTTCTTTGTAAGTGAATCACAATTTTTATTATCTCACATGTTTAATTACTTATTTACTCAATTTTGGAAAATAATTTCATCTAACCTTACTAGGATAAAAATAATGGCAAATATGCCAAATCTATTTATGGTGTATTTTGAACTTTGTATATCATCTTTATTGTAATTGCTCAGTAGTGTATAATAACTTAGCTGACTTATTGTAAGTATTTTTCTATCTTTTGTTTTTCCTTTAATTACATTTATAGGAATCTCTTGTTAATTAGCTGTGCAATTCTACTTCTTCAAATCACTTTTCTTTCTGAGCTTGTACTTTGTTACATTGTTGCCAAAAATTATTTCTTTTCCCTTCTCCTGTTACCTTTTGGAGTATGAAAAACTGGTTAACGTCAGACTGTTACTGGCAATTTTTTGTCTGATTAATTTTATATATACCCATTGTAAGAGTCTACTTCTGTGATATAAATATACTACTAATAAAGTAAAATTTTTAGCTCCTTCATAAAGAAAAATGCTTTTATAGGATTGCTAAGAAATTCCACCTTTCACACTTTTTTCTTTTCATACAGGTCCTCATGCTGATACCGCCAGCGGATGCCAGAATTTGCAGTGTGGTTTTCGAGCCTGCTGCCGATCTGGCGAATGACCTTGACTTCTGACCTTTGTCTACTTCATTTAGCTGAGCAGGCATCCTTTCATGCACTTTACTTATAGCACATTTCTTGTGTTAAACATCCCTTTTTGAGTATGTCTTGTTTTGGCCCCATTTCTTACAACCTCAGAAATCTTGATCTATCAGTGAATTATACAGTGTTGCTTCTTATGCAAAATATATTTTCGTTTTAGAAAGGTATTAGATCTTTTCATAAGGGTGAAAACAGTCTTACTGGATTTCTTTTCAAAAAATGCTTCAAAAAGAATGTCACTAATGCAGTGCCACTTAAAGTACGTTTTAGATTATTTTGAATTTTGAAAGAGTCTTTGGGAATTATTGATTCTCCTTGTGTATAAACACTGTGCCAGGCTTTGCAGATTGTTTCAGACATACATTTCTCAAATTTTATTTTCAAAGACTGCACATATTGGAAACTAATCTCTTTTCTGTGACAGTTTTTTATTTGAACAATTATAAGGGGGCCAGTTCAAATACACCCACTTGTGAGATTCTTTGAGGTTGAGAATAATTGGCTTTGTGATGTTAGCTTGGTGAGCTAGCAGAGCAGCGGTTAATTTATATTTGCTTCTGTCCAAAACTCCTGGTTCTACCACTGTCCCTAAATTGTCAGATTTGAGAGGGATTTTTAATAATTCCATAGTCATTTAAAGAAATGTAAAATAAAATCTACTTTGAGGACTTTACCAAGTAATATCTTTTGTGTTGTGTGATTTTATTATAAATTTTAATCCAGTTTTACTTTACTATAAAATAGAACTAAATATTTTGGTTTTTGAGCTTCTGTGAATCATGACTCTGCCAGATGAACAATTTTTCACAGCTGACTAATCTTGAGCTGAATTTTCTTTCTGACAGTAGTTATTTTGTAGCCAAAATTTAAATCGAAGTTTAACTTCATTACTTTGGGAAAAGACCATGAGAATGAGGCCTGTCATTCAGAAAGGTACATACTGGGTCAATTTTATGTCATGCTATGTATAATTTTATACTAAGAAGAATAAAATAGTGCCATTCCATCTTTTAAAAAGTAAATATGTGCAAATCTGGAGAAGAAGTAATCTTACAGTCAGGTTGTGTGTGTGTGTGTGTGTGTGTGTGTGTGTGTGTGTGTGTATACGTACATATGTACACAAATTTTACTTATGTATACTTTCTTTTCCTGGCATCAAGGATCGAACCCAGGATCTTGTGCTTGTGAGGCAGGTACAGCACTACTGAGCTACATCCCTGGCTCTGAGAGAGTATTGTTTGCTTGAGGAAGACTAGGAGAGGTCTTCAGGGGGAGCACACTTCAGTTTAGACGAAGAGTAAACTGTTTCAGACAGTATTATACAAAGACGAAGAAAGAATCATTTGGTGGGAATATAAACAAGTAGAGTTCATGAATGCATTTGAAAAAATTTTTCTCCTCAGCCATTGAACCTTCATGCATGTTAGGCAAATAGTTTACCACTGAGGTACATCCACACCCTTTAAAATATTTGCTTATTAGCACATGTGTGTAATACATAATGATGACTATTTTCCTTGTACCTGTTTGTACATGTATATGATACCTCATTTCTTTTTAAGTCCCTTTCCCCTCCATCTTTCCCCTTCTCTCCTTCTCTTGGTCTCCTTTTCGTTTGCAGAAGATCTACTTCCTTGTTCCTTTCTTCTGTCTTTTATTTTGCTCTTTGTTTATACTTTGGGTCTCTCATGTAAGAGAAACCATATGGTACTTAAGTTTCTGTGTCTGATTTGTTTCACTTAATATTATTGTCTCAAGATGGATCCATTTTCCTATAAAAAGTGCAAATCAAAAAAGGTCTTGCTAAATTGCTGAAGCTGGCCTGGAACTTGATGGAAATCCATCTTCCCCGAGTCCCTAGAATTGTAGGCTTATGCTCTCCAGCCTGGCAGGAATGCTTTTTAATTCAACTAACATTTGAACTCAACACGAGATAATCAGCTCTTACCAGGAATATATCCTGTGGTGCTCTTTTTAAACTTTCACTTTAACGATTCTCTCAGTTTGATCCCCTTGGTAGGGTAGGACAGTTGTATAGATTTTACCTTTTGACATTTTTACCTGTTAAGCCTAAGTATCATGTCTTTTGTGGCACCATTACAGCCAGCCTTCTATAAATCTAGGTCTAACCATGAAGAAGAAGACAATTTCTTAGGATGGATTAGTTATAGAACACTTGCCTTGTGTATATGGTACCCTAGGTTTGACCTCCAGCATCACAAACACAAACATTCTTGAGAATGTGAAAGGAGATCTGAGCTTTTAAAATAAAGTCGTCTTTTATTTTGTCAGGTTCCATCTTTCATAGTTTCTGTGATTTACTTCCATGTTTAATAAAGTGTCTGAAAAATTGACACCATGGACTGTTCTGAAAAACAGACCACAGGAATTCTTGTGAGGTGAGTCCCATCCTACCCTGTACATAATCTTCTTTGTATATACATAAAAACTGTATGAGGAAATTGCATGTCCATAGCAGTGACTGAGTCATCAAAAGGAGACTAAGGTTTTTCTGTCATGTAATCAGAAAACTTTTTGAGGTAAATTTTTGTACAGTCTTTATGAGAAAAAAGTCATGATTAAATGATGTTTTGGAACTTGGCTTGAATGTTATCCTTGACAGAGTAATTAGCTTTGAGCAGTTTCTTAGGTATTCCAGGAGATGTAGTGCTTTTTCTTTTTGCTTTGTTTATGCTTTTATACTTCTTGATGTTAGCAAACTGTCTTCACTAACATGAACCAAACTGGCTTCAGTATGTCAGCATGCTGTCATGTTGAAAGTTGTTGTCTCCCTACCTTTCCTGCCCTGTGATAGCAGGAGATGAGGGAATAATTTGAATTTAAGTTGTATTCATTGTCCTGATTGTCATGACTAACAAGAGGACAGTTGATACTTAGTAAAACGCTCTATTCTTGGTTTAAATTTATCTTGGATTTGGCAGGTTCCTTCTGAAAATAAAATGCAACTGTTGCATAAAGTGCCTTGTGATACCTGACAGATACTAAATGTTCAGTGTAAAGTGCTCCTGGGAGCTCTACGTGTCCTGACCTGTTCAGTCTACACAGAGCTGTGGAGTCTAATGTGATCATTCTCCTCTTACACATATGTGTAACAAGTTAGCTCTTTTACTGTGGATTACCCAGCTCTGAGCAGCAGAGTGAGTGAGGACAAGAGTAATTGCCACTATGTGATTATATTGGTAACTGTTAACAGTCAATCATAGAACTCCTTTGAAGAGTTCATGTTAGAGGTTGTGGAGGCATATCAATGTAATTGCAGTGGAACTTGATAGAGGAATGTGGAAAAGATTAGCAAAAGTGAAAGTTGTCCCTTGGTTCTTTCTAATTTTTCTTTTCAAGTGAGAATTATATCAGTAATTGTCAGCCAGACTCTTAATTTTTTTAAGAGAACATGGAGAGAGCAACATCAAGAGACATTTTGTCACCCTTTGCTAAAGAGAAGGATACAGCTGGCATCACATGAGTTTAGGCTAAAGTACATGCTGGTAAATATCTTTAAAGATTTATTAGTACATGTTTGCAGTACATAATACATTCATTATGTAGAATTAGTAATATACATACCACTCTTTAATACTATTTACTTCCCCTACCCCTCTATTCCTAGATCCCTTTACCATCTGCAGAAAGTCTAGAAAACAGCTTTATAATGTGTAGGAAAACCCTTCACAACAGATAATTACGTGGCCCTGAATGTCAGTAATGCTGCTGTTGAGGAATCCTGCTTTAAATATTTGGCTTGTTTACTGTATATCTTTTCAGATAAACATGTACATTTCTTTTTACGGGCGAGTAATATTATATGAATGTGTTTGTCTTAAGTTGGGTTGCTATAACAGAATGTAGCTTGGCTTAAACAACACCCATCTGTTTCTTACTTCGATGGCCTGAGAGTCCAAGATAAGCCCCAGATCCAGTGTATGGTGAGGGTAGTCTTGGTGTGTAGGTATCTTCTTGTATCCTTACATAGGGGGCAGGGGACAAGGTGCACAGCCTTCCCTGTCTTATTTAAGGGCATTGGAGCCATCATGAGGGCTCCACGCTCATGGCCCAGCCATCTCAAAGGCTTCATTCCCAAATATATCTCATTGCGAATTAGGATTTTGACATGGACAGTGGGGGGCAAGATACAGATACTCAGTTCATTATAGTGTCTAAGTCTTTTTAAAAAGTCCGTCTCTCCCATATTTGTGTGTGTTTGTGTGTGTGTGTGCGTGCATATATGTTCTTGCACAGTATTTCTGAAGGGCAACATGAGTTGTCCAGGGTAGAAAAAATTTGATGCTCCAAAATTGTTCATGCCCTAGGATGATGAGAACTGCTTTTACTGGGCCTTAAAAGTATAATTAACATTCTGCTCGAAGGGCGAAGGAGAAAGTTATCTGACAAAGGGAAGACTAGGGCAAAGGCAGAGACTGGAAGCTGGTGGTCACTGTCCTGTGGGCAGTCTTAGCTGAAAAGTCTACTAATAAAAACACTCATACGGTTTCAAAATAGGCAGTGAAAATTTTATTTCATTATTTAAACAGTATTTTCAGGTGTAATCAGTATAGTTTTAAAACATTCTCATCTGTTAATTACAGTTTTTACAAGACATAAAAGCACAGGGAAGAAATTACCTGTTGCGTATGAGGGACGCAACATAGATCCAGACAGACAGAACATTTCTAGGATATGGGTGGATATACACAGCTAAAGCAAATTCAACATTAGGAACATCAATATTATGCACTCCAGTGCTGTACACAGCTTCGATTAAAGGCTTCACGTCAGAATAGGCCATGTGAAGGGGAAATCCAGAGAACTAAAAAAAATACATAATCATTAGTGAGGTTTAAAGATTTCAGTATTTCTCTACATAAAAATAATTCTTAATATAGTGAAGTCTCCTGATCACAAGATCCTTTAGTTCTGTGTTTGTGCTCAATGGCACATTAATGAAACAGAGGACAAGGAGAGGATTGATTATTCGTGTGTATGCTGTCTATTAGATGCCCATTCTTGAGTGCTCCCTGTGCCCTCCCTGATGATCCCTAGTGTGTAGACCTCGTGGTTTTGCCTTTGGCCACAGAAATTAATCTGAAGGTTGGATATTTGATCAGCCTGAGTCTTACAATACTGTCACCCAGTTGGGGCAGTATGTGTGCAGATGTGTGTCTGGGGCCTGTTTCAGCATTTCCTTCCAGGAGCAGAGCCAGCCTGGGGGAGGTTATCACAAGGTAAAGGAGAGGCCGAGTCTGAGAGAAGTGGATGGGCTGGTACCCGCTACCCTCTAGTGTCCCCAAAGTAAACCGGACCATTTTCTAGTGCTCCAGCCTCACTGCGTCTTCTGTGACTTGAACTGAAAGCATCCTCAGTGACTGACCTACTTTGGCTGTCACCTGTCTTTGCCATCACCTTATCATCTCAGTACTTTGCTTTCTAGGTTTTTTTAACCCAGCTACTGGATAAGAACATAGCACTACCAAGAGGAGGCAGAGATGTGTTAATGAGAATTTTTCTCAGCAGGGAAAAGTACAGTGCAAAAACACATCAGTAAAATACCTAATCTAGACTCTCTTCACTGCTGCACACTTGTCTTAGATTTTTTTTTTTTTTTTTAAGTTTTTTGAGACAGGGTCTCGCTTTGGGGTTCAGGCTGGCCCTGAGCTCAGCCTCCAACTCACATCACAGCAATCCTCCTGTCTCTGCCTCCGGAGTGCTGGGATTACAGGCGTGAGCCACCATGCCCGGCACTGGTATGTGGTACTGGTTGCCGCTGAGGTGGGTCTCCACACCCAGTATGGTATGTGGTTACCGGGGATTGAACCCGGGTCCTTGCGCTTGCAAGACAGGCGCCAGAACCACTGAGCTATATCCCCGGCCCCCGTAACTTAGATTTTTTATGTTATTTATTATACCTACTACATATTTCAAAAAGTGTTGTTTTTTTTAGGATCCTATTGTAAAAATGGTAGTATTGACACTTTACATCATGAGACATGTTGTCATTTAGAATAAGCTTACAGACAGAACTTCAGTACTCTTCTGCTCCTTTTATGTACTCACAGCAGCATCGTGTATATTTTGGTTGCGAAACTCACCGTGGATAATTTCTAAGGAGGAATCCCCCAGACCGGCCTGTGAGCTGCTGTGCTTACCCTGTAGTCGCCCAGCTGTCTGAGCAGCTCCGCTCTGTGGTCATCTTCCACGCCTTCTCCTTGGCATCTCTCTAGCAGAGGCAAGAAGTGGCGCAGTGTGGCGGTGCAGTGCCGGTTCCACCGGGTCAGGTGGCGCGGTCTCCAGTCCATCATTTTTTCTTTCAACATCTTTTCAATCCTGTCCATAAGACATAAACTCCATTATCTGGTGGCTTGATATTTTTCCCTTGTGGTAAAAAAAAAAGCTGTTGATGTTATTTATAAGGCAGTAATAAACATGGCCTAATCCCTGGGATTTACAAATCAATGCAAGTGATTCTTTAAGGATTTTTTATGGGAGTGGGATATAAAGTAGAAGTATAATTGTGAAGTATATAGTATCTTAAGTGCTATTAGAGATGTTGGACAGTAACACAGAAGAGGGACCACTGCGGCCCACACACCCAGTTTTTTTTTTTTTTTAAACAATGTAGACCACTTGGAATGTCATGGTCCACGTTTATGAAGTGGACAGTAAGTTTGATTTTAGTATGAGTGGAATTAGAGGGACTCAGGCTTTTACCAACTTTCTCTTTGGTTAGGTTCATAAACTAGCTGAAGATTTACCAGCCGCTAGTGGACAGAAGCAGCATATTTCAGCTGAGGATAATGATGTGCTTCAACAAGATCATAATATGATGTTAAGCTCTAATCTGAGGTACAGTCTTTGGAAAACTGCATGTTTATTACAGTTCACCTCTGTCTCATACTGCGCTCACACCAACGCATTGTTTAAAAGCCATGGATTTAGAGATTACATCTGTACTTGATACTAGTAATCATGGGTTTAATTGCCCCAGTTGTTTCATATAGATTCAGGCTGACAGTTGCATGGGATTTGTTATCAGCCTTCTAGTGACAGATTAAATGTAGGTTTATGGATACAATGTTACCTGTCTTGTAGCTCAGCTGCAGCTGCTTTATCTGTGTGTTGATATATTAGCTCTTCAGGCTATAAAAGAGATCTTAGTTTAGAAATGTTAGAAATCACCTGTTAGAAATAAATGCTAGAAATCATAAATATACTCATTTTTTTAATTATAAGATTTCAGATTTTCAGTAAGAATAAATAAGGATGCTTGTGCACCTGTGACCCACTGTGAATAAAGCATCATGGATAAGCTACAGAGCTTTGTAGTTCTCAGTTTTATTTCCCTTTTCTCACTGTGGAAGTAACAATAACCTGCATTTTTTGTTTGTTTTGTTTTTTTGAGATAGGGTCTTGCTTTGTAGTTCAAGCTGGCCCTGAGTTCACTTTGTAGCCCAGGCGAGCCTCGAACTCACAGTAATCTGCCTGCCTTTGCCTCCTGAAGCAGGCATGAGCCACCATGCCTGGCATTGTGGTGTGTGGTACTGATTGTTGGTGGATGTGAGTCACCTCGCCCGACATTGTTC
Organism: Petromus typicus; assembly: GCA_004026965.1. NCBI lineage: Eukaryota > Metazoa > Chordata > Mammalia > Rodentia > Petromuridae > Petromus > Petromus typicus. The sequence continues at coordinate 71,536 of PVIR01001585.1, read as the reverse complement.
TGTGTGGTTACCTGGGATTGAATCTGGGCCCTTGTACTGGCAAGGCAGGCGCCGGAACCACTGAGCTAAATCCCTGGCCCTTGCATTTGTTTTTAACAGTCCTTCATTGGGCATTTAAATGAGTATGTTGCTGGATACCTTCACAGGTAGGTAAAGGTCATAAGGATATTACCAAGAGGAACAATCCCAGCCTTCATGGTGGTTACGCCATAGTAAATAAGACAGACAGATTAATCTGTGTTTAAGATTTTACTGCAGGGAAGCGTTCCTAACCAGTGTATTGTTTTGCATGTTTACCAAACTTTAGAGTTCTCTATCCTTATGAATGTGCAGCTTGCTTTGTCTCTATAAACATTAGACAAGGGAACAGTATATACAGGTTTAGAATATGTACTAAAATTTATTAATGGTAATTCATTTAATCACTATAAAATGTCATTATATACTATACTTGATCTATCATTTTGAATCTTATCCTATTTCAAAACATGTTCCAATGAAAAATCTTGTATATGTCACCTTACATATACCAGGTGAACTGTATATGGAGAATTTCTCTAGGGCAGTGTTTTTAGAAAGTTTCTAAAATGGCTATGCCACAGTGAAGAAAAAAAATTGCAAACTCAGAAAGATACATTTAGCAATCAAATGAAACAGAAACTCTTAGTAACCAGTGTCATTGCTTACCATCCACTGCTCAAGACTATCTGTTAATATAATGAGCCCTAGTAGTTTTGAAATCAGTTTAGTAGGAGACCAGAATTTAAATAAATAGAATATATTTGTGGTGCTTTGTATGTCATGAGACTTCATATCAAAATATTTTCTTATGCATATTTTCAACATTCATAACTAGTGTTTGTATATAGATACACACATGTGTTTCTTCATGTGAGCTTGCCTCAGATAAGTTTGAGAAACACTGTTCTAAATTAAATAGCTAGGAATGGAATTAAAAATCAAGAGATACTTCTTCGATGATTTCCAATCCTTTACACTCCTTGTGTTTAATAAAGGAATTATACCTGAACACTGGAAAGGCCAGGGTACGGAAGGCTTCTTGAAAAAAAAGATTTCCATAGCTTGGGCCTGGTGACATCAAAATTTATTCTCAGTGGAGAATCATACTGTTGAATATTAAACCAAATCTAAAAAAATAAAACAACATTAGCATGTAGCTTGGCAGGTGTGTGTGTGTGTGTGTGCGTGTGTGATATTTGTAAAATTTTTCTCTAACTTGTGATCACTGCATCCTACAGTTGTTAGGGTCATTTTTTTTGCACATTTTTGGTATTTGAAGTTGGAATGTGTATTATTGCTGATTGTAGGTTTGGTGAAGTAGGGTAAATTCTGACTCTGGCACTTAACAGTTTTAGGAGGAGCCAAACCCCACCTTTCTTAACCTGGCTTTACTGATCCTGTCTTTCTCAGCCTCCTAACTGACTTCTTGTCGACTGCTTTGTTTCTACAGCATGGCAATGTCTGCCATGGCACTAGTCTTGGTGAGGTAGTATGGCATATTGGTTCTCAAATCAGACCATTTGGATTTGAGTTTGGGCCCCAGCATTCATGTAGCTTTGGTATGCCTCAGTGTCCTCCTTTATAAAACTGGGATAAAAATAATAACTACTCATAAGGTTGAGCAACACCAGGGACAGAGTCAGTGTTCAAGTAGGTTTTAGCTGTTATTATGATCACATTACTAATTATTTATCACTTCCTGTCCATCCTCACTGGACTACTAAATTATGGCTGGAGGACATGCCACATCCTTATTCACTGTTGGATTTTTGCTGTCTATAACTTCTGCCATATGGCAGTCATTGAGCTTGTGAAAAGATGAATTTGCCCATGCAATATAATCACATGTCCACTCAACACATTTAAGTGCTTACTCAGTTGCAATCACTGGGGTTAAAGTAGTAAACGAAACAGATCTTCCCTCCTGGAATATCTAATGAGATATATAACAAACAATAAAGGAGTAAATTTATGAAATATATAATGGTATTGAATGAGGAAGTAGAACATGCCAATAGTCCCAATTCTTAACTCCTTGTCATGAACAAACCCTTCTTCATGTTAGTTTTCAGACCCTTCCACTGAAAGGGATGAAACATACTTCCTTGACCACAGCAGAGGGTAGTGGCAGGGACAGGCGTGTGTTGCTCCATACAAGCCGTGAGTGTCATTTGGAAGATTCAGACTTTGATTCTTGTGTGCAAGGAAGCCATTGGAGTACTTTGAGTGGAGAACTGATATCATTTGTTTTCCATTTTAATAGGAATCTTTGCTCATTTGGGACTGGACAGAAAAGGATAGGGCAAGTGGTGAAGTCTCCAGTTAGGAGGCTTTATTTTTCCCCCAGGACCCCAGGGGACTTGGATGAAGGTGGTAGCGGTGAAGGTGAGCTGTGGCTGGAGTCTGTGTACATGTGAGACAGAGCAGAATCTGGGATCGGGGTGGAGTGGGCTGTAGGAGAGAGATGGGAAGGAATCAAAGTTGACTCAGGGATTTTGGCCTAAATAACTGAGCTGATGGAGCTGCCATTCACTGAGATGGGAAACACGCAAAAAGAAATTCAGTTCGGGTGTGTTAAATTTGGGATGTGTATGTGACATGCCGCTGAGGACATGGAGTAGGTGAGTGGATATAGGAGGCTGAAATTCTGGGCAGCTGGATGATCTGGAGATAGATACTGCTGTCACTGCCATATATATATATATATGGTATTTGTAGGGAGGGAGTCTAGATAGAGGTTTTTTTTTTTTTTTTTTTTTTTTTTTTTGAGACAGGGTCTCGCTTTGTAGTTCAGGCTGGCCCTGAGCTCAGCCTCAAACTCACATCACAGCAATCTTCCTGCCTCTGCCTCCCGAGTGCTGGGATTACAGGTGTGAGCCACCACGCCCTGCACTGTGGTATGTGGTACTGATTGCTGCTGGTCATGAGTCTCCACACCCATTATTGTTATGTGGTTACCGGGGATTGAACCCAGGCCCTTGCGCTTGTAAGACAGGCGCCGGAACCACTGAGCTATATCCCCAGCCCCAAGAAGATAACATCTTTAAGGACTAATGTTTGGCTGTTGGGTGGGAATATATGAAGAAGTCATAGGGAGTAGCACTAGTAGGGTATAAAGGTGGTTGAGGCCACCAATGTATCAACTTTAGTGAAGTGGAGACTTTTGGTTGAGTATTTACAGTAATGTAGGGTGAAAACACTATAATTATGACCTAAAGACACAGGTATAACTTGGTATCTGTAAAAGAGCATTAAGGGAGGAAGAAGTAAGGAAGAGGTGAAATCAAGGACAGTTCTGGAGTTTGAATCTGGGTAACTGATATTCATAGGAGCAGGAAGACAGAGACAAACTGATTTCGGACACGAAAGAGAAATGTCTTGAAGTTCAGATGTACTGACTTGGAGATTTTGATTAAGTCCCAGGATATCTAGCAAACAGTTCTTATCTTAGGACTCAAAAGTTTCTGGGGCACAACCAAGTATGGGAGGCTGAAGCAGGAGGTCATTGCAAGCTCAAGGACTGGCTGGACTACAGAGTGAATTCAAGGCCAGCCTGGACTATGTAGAACCTATCTCAAAAAGAAAAAAACAAAAACAGTTTTGGGGGGCCGGGGAGTTAGCTCAGTGGTTCCGGC
>PVIR01001585.1:0-67780 GCA_004026965.1 Petromus typicus | reverse complement strand
GGTTGTGGGTGAGAGAAGTACTCTACGGGGAAGACCCAGTCTGGGTGTGGGTGGCACCAACAATCCAGGCCTGTAACCTGGATGTATAAAGAGAAAGAAGGCAGGTTTGCTGCTTCCTGTCTGCCCTGCCATGGACTCTCTCTCCTCCTTTGGCCCCTCTGCTATTTTTCCCTGCTTTGAAGCCAGCCAACTATGGACTGAAACTTCTACAAACTATGAACTGAAATAAACTTTGTCTTTTAACTTGTAGATGTTGAATATTTTGTCCCTGAAACATGAAAGTCAAAAGGACTTTTAGGACCATTCAGGTGAATAATTCTGCTACCATTTTTGCTACATTTTAAAATTTGGTACATTCATGTATATGTGTTTATTACATTGATATCAAATTTTGGTACGTAATTATTTAAATAGGCAATTTTAAAAGCAACCATGTTTAAGAGGAAATGGTAATACTCACATTGTCAGGACCGATTAAACAGCCCACACTTTTCAAGGGGCAGAATGTATCAAACTGTCCATAAAAATGTCCACTGCAAGGATTCCATATTAAATAATGATTTTGTTCCCAAGTTAGCACATAGGCAGTTGGACCCTAAAGAGAAATAGATGTTAAAAACAATTTTGATGCAATTAAGGTCAATAGTCATTTGCAGAAACATTTTGTTACTTTACTTGAACCCTAAAATTCTATGATAAGTGGTAGAAATTGGTTTGTAGGTCTAGGTTGTAGTGGATTTTAAAAATGAGGTTTTTTTTTTTTCAATATTGTCAGATCTAATAGTGGTACTATCCAAATAAGGATAGCAGTCATTTTATTCAACCAGAATATCTCAAGATCATTTTTAGTGGAAGAAGTCACTGGCATTTTCTGATTAGAGTAAATGAAATTGCCATTTAGCTGTCTAGAAGGCTGATCATTTTGGAGTACTATTTCTAAGGAAGTAACTTACATTTGACACCATTTGTACCTATGCAAGTGCATAGAAGATTTGAAAGATGCCAGGGAATGGATGAGAGACTTATACAGAGGCCCAGCTAATGGGCTTTGGTCAGTAAAGGGTCCAGATGTGCGCGAAACAATGGGAAATGCAGTTGAGGGAGCTGTCACATCAAATCATGCCACGTCTTGCTGCTAGTTCTATCTTTCGGGCATATCTGGGCTACATCCCTAGTCACAGAGTTGTTAGGAGAACAAGTCTACCCAGGGACCTGGCTAGACATCTGCACTCTACAAAAGCCAGGCTGCAGGCCGCACCTCGGGGATAGCGCTGCCCATCGCCAGCCAGGCCTTCTTGCCCAGGAACAGAAAGTAATTGCACAACAGCACCGCGTGTTCCTCTTCATCGCCTGCCAGGAGATCGAGAAACTGCTGATGGGAGAAAAGAAGAATGTGGCATTGACTGGCTGCTTCACCTGGATCGCCATGCAGGGTTTTAGCAAGTCATAGTTGAGATTAATAAAGTATAAAACCTATTTTTCAAATCCTTTCCCAAATGTATTCCCATTATGATGACTTTGTTTTTTTCCTGTTTGATAGGATCTAGGTATGTAGTTTAGGCCACTGTTAGCCCTGGCTAGCCTCGAACTGATGGTGATCCTCCTGCATCAGAAGCATCCACTGCCATACCCATCTTGCCAGGTGACAATCTTTAACAACACTTTCAATGAACAGAGTGTCTTTTCTGTTACTGGTGATGATACAGATTTCTAGAAACAAAGATTGTGTATTTAGGGGGTGAGGGGGATGCAGGGCAAGAGAAAAAGGGAAAAAGTGAGAATCAAGTCATGTCATATCCTGGTACAAACTCTCAATGTTGAATGCAATCATCATGTGTATTCATAATGTACCAATAAAGATAATTTTAAAAAATAATTTCAAAAAATCAGTATTATGATGACAATTTTTTAGTTTTAGTTTTCATTTTCAGTATGCATTATGACTGCCCACTTTTAGTAAATTCTCCATAAAGCACACCATGTGCATTAATGCATTTAATCCTGGAACAACCTTTTGTAAAAAGTCTTTATTTCCCAGTTTTACAGATGCGACAGCAAAGGCATAAATTAATAAGGTAATATCCAGGCAGTGTTAGACTAGCCTGGCTGTACAAGAACCTGTTCGTACTTCATGTGTCTTCTCATGGACCCCTCCAGGTTGTAGAAAATTCATTTCTAAGGCCTGGGATTTAGCTCAGTGGTTCTGACATCTGCCTGGCAAGTGGAAGGTCACACCCAAGTTGGATCCCTGGTACCACACATTACAGTGCCCGGCGTGGTGGTTCACACCTGTAAGTTCAGCACTCAGGAAGCAGAGGCAGGAGGATTTCTGTGTGTTTGATGCTAGCATGGACTACATAATGAGTTTAGGGTCAGCCTGAACTACAGTGATATCCTGTCTCAACAAACAAACAACAACAACAACAACAAAAATCCATTTCTAAAATTGTCAATGTTTATGTTGCCAAAGTGTACTAGGGAACAAAAATTTTAGAGTGCCCTTAGATTTCTTCAAGTTAGGAGTTTCTTTCAAAGAACATGGTACAGTACTGTGCACTGTGAACACAGTATAATGGGAGATTCAGAAGTGGAGTGATACCTTCGGTAGTGTGCTCTGTCTCTTATTACCTGATATCACTTTGGGAATTTATATAGCAGACAAAACTGTAAGTTCAGTAAGAGAGGAGCTATATTTTGCTCAGGCCAGGACCTAGTGCTCTGTCTGGTACGTCGTAGGTGACCAGTAAGTTCGTACTGAATACAGAATGATGTAACATGCCTACAAATTAAGGAATATACAATTGGCCAATTATAGAATGCAATTTTGATTTTTTGAATACAACTGGGATGTTGTTACAGTAATACTAAGAGTATAATTCAGCATCAAGACATTTAAAGTCTTATTTTTTGTGGTGGTATACGCCTGTAATACCAACACTTGGGAGGCTGAGGCAGGAGGATTGTCATGTTTGAGGCTGGCTAAACCTCCACAGTATAGCAAGATCTTGTTTCAACCTCGCAAAAGTATTTCTTATTCTTTGTGTAATTTCTTTTTTAACTTCTTAACTTTCAGAAAAATAAGCCAGAAAACAAATACTATGGAATTTAGCTCATGCTAGTGAAGAAATAGCCAAGTAGGTTTTTATGATGACTTACGAATATTGCAGTGTAAGATTATGCAAGCCATGTAGCTAATACTCAGGGTAGTTGGAGTTAGTCAGTCTTTGAGGAAGGACTTACATCGGATGTGCTCCAGAGATCACAGACACCAGCAAATGAAACTGTGTCAGGCAAGAAAGGAATCAAGGAGACGTATCGAGCTACCAGTTCCTGTATAAACAAAATTGGCTTTAAAATAAAGCAATAAAAAGAAAGCTGCATATCCAGCCTCACTTTTATGCTGTTTTGTATTGTTATTTTACTTAATCCTCACCAAACGTCTTTGTGCAAGTTACTGCTATTATTTATGTATCTTATATGTTATAAATATCTTCTGATTTGTGGCCTAAATTTTTATTTTTGCAGTTAGTTTTGCGAAACTCAAATTTTCACTTTAATATGTTCAAATTATTATTTTTCTTTACAACAAAGTTTGTGATTTTTTTCCCTAGATAAGATGTCATTCTATCTCATATCATAAACACCCAGTATCTTTCACTCTTAACCCTTAGTCTGTGTGCAACTGTGTGTCATGAAGAAGGAATCTTTTAATTTTCTTCATATGTAAATCAATGATCCTGGTACTGTTTGTTTAACAGTCAGTCTTTACCAGTCTCTAACCTTTGCCACGCATCACTTCCATATTTGCCTGGGTCTGTGCTGGGTTTTGTGATCTCTCTTCTGTTCAGTCTGTCAATTCCGTATTACCTTAATCACGTAGGTCTCATAATTAGTCTGGACAAATGCAATGGGAAGTCTTCCCACTGGGTGTCCCTGGATCTGGCTAGTGTTCCCAGAGTGGTTCTGTCTTTTCAGAATTGTTTTGACTTTTCAGAATTGTTTTGACTATATTTAGCCTTTTCAGTCTTATATGCATATTAGAATCAGCGTGACAAGTTCTACAAAAAAGTTTTTAAAGTCTGACAATCTGTATCATTTTGCTAGAAAGCTTTTTTGCTTTGATTGTGATTATTGGTAAATATTTAATTATTTCTGCCATCTTATTCTGTAATTTTACTCTTCATATTTAAAAAAATTCTTGTCCTCACACTATTTCATTAGTTTTCTTCTAGTTTAGGAGTTATATTTTCTACATTCATTCTTTAATATGCTTAATCTAAAAATTTCAACATTCACATTTAAGTTAAATGTAAAATATAAACAACCTAATGTTTAACCTCAAGCTTCTAGGAAAAGAAGAGCAAGTCAAGCCCAAAGCTCATACAAGGGAGAAAATGATAAAAATCAGCTGAAATTACTGCAGTGCAAGCCAAGAAAATGTGAAGATTCAATGAATCAAACTTGGTTCTTTGAAAGATTAAATCCAATTGACAATTAGCTAACCTTATCAAAAAAGAGAAGGAAAGGGACAGGGATTTAGCTCAGTGGTTCCAGGGCCTGCCTTGCAAGCACAAGGTCTTAAGTTCGATCCCAGTAACCACATTCCACAATGCTGGGCTTGGGCATGGTAATCCCAGCATTCGAGATGCAGAGGCAGGAGGATTGCTGTGAGTTCGAGGCTAACTTGGCCTACATAGTGAGTTTAGGGTCAGCATGAACTACAAAAACGAGAACCTGTCTCCCCCCAACCCCCCCCCAAAAAAGAGAGAAAGAAAGACTAAAATCCATGCAATTAAGTAGGAAAGGATGCAACCACAATAGCTCCTGCAGAGATCCAGAAGATCATCAACACTTACTTCAAGAACGTATATTCTATTTTTGTGAGACAAGGTCTCACTTTGTGGTTCAGGCTGGCCCTGAACTCAGCCTCAAACTCACATCACAGCAATCCTCCTGCCTCTGCCTCCCGAGTGCTGGGCTTACAGGCGTGAGCCACCCCGCCCCGCACTGTGGTATGTGGTACTGGTTGCTGCTGGGCGTGAGTCTCCATGCCCAGTATGGTATGTGGATATTGGGGATAGAACCTGGGTCCTTTTGCTTGCAAGACAGGCACCGGAACCACTGAGCTAACTCCCCGGCCCAAGAACGTATATTCTTTTTTTTTAAGGTTTTTTGAGACAGGGTCTCGCTTTGTGGTTCAGGCTGGCCCTGAGCTCAGCCTTAAACTCACATCACAGCAATCCTCCTGCCTCTGCCTCCCGAGTGCTGGGATTACAGGCATGAGCCACCACGCCCGGCACTGTGGTATGTGGTACTGGTTGCTGCTGGGTGTGAGTCTCCACGCCCAGTATTGTTATGTGGTTACTGCGATCAAACCCGGGTCCTTGAGCTTGCAAGACAGGCGCTGGAACCACTGAGCTATATCCCCAGCCCAAGAACGTATATTCTTGACAAAACTTTTTTTCTTTTTTTGAGACTGGGTCTTACTTTGTAGTTCAGGCTGACCCTCAACTCACTATGTAGCCCAAGATAGCCTTGAACTCATCACAATCCTTCTGCCTCTGCCTCCTGAGTGTTGGGATTACCATGCCCAAGCCCAATATTGTGGAATGTGGTACTGGGGATCTAACTCAGAACTTTGTGCTTGCCAAGCAGACACTAGAACCACTGAGGTAAATCCCTGGCCCAAGAACCTGTATTCTAATAATATGGAATATACAGAAAGAGAGACAGATTCCTAGATACATATGGATTACTAAAAGTGAACCAAAATGATATAGAATTTCTAAATAAGCCAGTATCAATGAAATTGAATATATAATTTTAAAACTTCCAACAAAGAAAAGCCCTAGTCCTAATAGATTCACTGCTTAATTCAACAAGAAATTTAGAGAAGAAATTTACTCCTCAAACTCTTAAATGAAATTGAAAGGGAAGCATACTCCTGAATTCATTCCTGGAAGCAAGGGTTACTGATTCCAAAACTAAAGAAAGATCCAACTGAAAAGGAGAATTATAGGTCAGTCTCCCTAATGAACACAGATGCCAAAATCCTCAATAAGATCATGGCAAAAAGAATGCAGCATATCATCAGTTAGGTTATAAATCCTAACCAAGTTGGATTCATCTCAGGGACACAGAGATGGTTCAACATACACAAGTCAATAAATGCAATACATTCTATTAATAGAGTGAAGTACAAAAACTATATGGTCCTCAAGGCTGGGGAGTTAGCTCAGTGGTTCTGACGTCTGTCGTGCAAGCGCAAGGACCCAGATTTGATCCCCGGTAACCACATACCATACTGGGCGTGGAGACTCACGCCCAGCAGCAACCAGTACCACATACCACAGTGCCAGGCATGGTGGCTCATGCCTGTAATCTCAGCACTAGGGAGGCAGAGGCAGGAGGATTGCTGTGATGTGAGTTTGAGGCTGAGTTCAGGGCCAGCCTGAACCACAAAGTGAGACCTGTCTCAAACAAAACAAAACAAAACAAAAACTATGTGGTCCTCTCAGTAGATGCAGAAAGAGCATTTGATGAAGTCCAACACCCATTCATGAGAAAACCTTACAGAAAATTGAAATAGATGGTATTTTATCCCCACCCGAGAAAAGCTATCTATGACAAACCCACAGCCAACATCATAATACATGGACAAAAACCAGAAGCTTATATTCTAAAATCACAAACAAGACAAGGATGTCCATTGCCACCACTCTGGGAACACTAGCCAGAGCAATTAGACAAGAGAAATAAAAGGAATATGAATAGGAAAAGAAGAAGTAAAATTATTATTATTTACAGATGACATGATATTTCACCTAGAAGACCCCAAAAACTCCACCGAAAGACTTAGATTTGATAAACAAATTACATAGCATAGCTGGATATAAAGTCAATACTCAAAAGTCAATAGCCTTCCTGAACATGAATATTAAACATAAGGAGATAGAAGTTAGAGAAACAGTTCTTTTCACAATAGTATATGCAAAATAAAAAATGAACTACCTAGGAATCAATATAGTAAAGAAAGTAAAAGACTTCTCCATTGAGGGCCGGGGAGTTAGCTCAGTGGTTCCAGCGCCTGTCTTGCAAGCGCAAAGGCCCAGGTTTGATTCCCCGGTAACCACATACCATACTGGGTCACGCCCAGCAGCAATCAGTACCACATACCACAGTGCCGGGCATGGTGGCTCACGCCTGTAATCCCAGCACTTGGGAGACAGAGACAGGAGGACTGCTGTGATGTGAGTTTGAGGCTGAGCTGAGGGCCAGCCTGAACCACAAAGCAAGACCCTGTCTCAAAAAAACCTAAAAAAAAAAAAAAAAAGACTTCTCCATTGAAAACTACTGTACTCTGAAGAAGGATGTTGAAGAGGATGTCAGAAAATGGAAGGATATCCCTCGTTCTTGGATAGAAAAAACCAATATAGGGAAAATAGCCATACTTCCAAAATTATTATACAGATTCAGTGCAATCCCTATCAAAATCCCAACAGCATATCTCACAAAATTAAAAAAAACAATACTAAAATTCATTTGGAGGGCCAAGAATTTAGCTCAGTGGTGCCATGCCTGCCTAGCAAAAACAAAGATCCTGAGTGTGATCTTCAGTACCAGAAAAAAAAAAAAAAAAAAGGAAAAAATTTAATTTGGAACCAGAAGAGACCTAGAATAGCAAAGACAATTCTGGGCAACAAAGCAAAGCAAGGTTTATCACAATTCCTGACTTCAAATTATACTACAAAGCTAGTGTGATTAAAAACAGCTTTGTACTGCAAAAGCACAGAACTGAGGACAGACCAGAGAATGCAGAAACAACTCCAGACACACTCAGCCACTTTATCTTAAGGGTAGAGTATCTTCCATATGTTAATTTTTCAATACCTGATGGAATGCCAGGGACAGAGTAAGCATTCAACTATTATTCACTGAAAGAATGAACTACAGATTGTTACCATCTGGGTACATTCATGCTTTTCTAAAGAAAGCAATCCTTGGGGCAATTAAAAGATTTCATTCGTTGTGTTCTATGAGTTCAACCGGATTGTTAGTTAAAGTGGCTTGAGCTCTACCTCAGGGATGAGAAGCACACTTCTGGGAGTGTCCAGGTGGGACCTGGAGGTGTGATCTTGAGGATTACACTGGTCCCTGGTACTGGTCTCCTGCTTGGTCTCCAGCAGCTTAGTCTCCTGAGGGGAGCAGCTCCCCGCAGCCCAGCTGTGTTCTTTCAGAGGAGCTCAGGCTTTGCCTTCACCTGGGACTTACTCCTGCCTTCGAGAGCAGGCCCTTAGCCTCAACTGCAGACTACTGGCATTCTAAGAACTCGTGTCAGAGCCTGCAGTGCGCTCCAGACCTTGGGCTGGATTCTTTGGTCTCCAGTGTGCAGACAAATCCACTGCACTCCTCCATGTCAGACTATGAGTGGACATTATAAGCTAATCCTTTATATCCTTATATATTTGTGTATCTTGTGTTATATGTGTTTCTATAGTAAAAACTGACTGAATACACATGGAATATGATAAAGTGGTAAAGTACTGATGAAAACATGTCTACCAACAGCACTGAAGGGTTATAAAAAACTTACTGCAGTGGCCTGTGGGTTATTAGGATGGGCATTCAGGAGCTCCTGAGGAGGGTTTAGAGGTTTGAGGTATCGTGTAACGAAAACTGTTTTCCCACTAATGTCAATTACTGTCGTAAGGCACTGACGACTGGGGAACTTCAAGGCGCACTCCACTTGAAACCTCTCTGTTGCATGAAGGAGTTTCTCATCTTCCTGAGAATCAAACTTCAAAAAGAAATGCTTCATGATTACAGGAGACAAACATGTTCAGATTCCACATGAACTATCTTGGTGTCCCTGTAATTTTAATTAATTGTATTTATAATTTGAACATTCAATAGATTCATTAAATACATAAGTGCATTCCATGGAATCAAAGGACAGTAGCAAACAGGTGATCACCCTTCTGGAAACTATTGGATTAATATAATGATCTATGAAAATTAAGCTATGGCATAGTAATTCTGAATGATTCTCAGCAATAGACTTTTATGTGACTGTATTTCCATGTGGGCTGTAAGGGGAAGGAGGGCTCAGAAATCCATCATATCAAATGTGAGATGTCTGTGTCAAATTCCTAGGGTAAAATTGCCAAGCCAGAAATAATTGTAGCTTTAGGAAATGAAAAATCATGAAAAAGGTGAGGTGGAAAAAGGACCCCATTGAATTCCAACCTGTCCTTTTACATCCCCTTATTGACTCATTCATCAAATGCTGTGAGTCCCCAGTGTGGCAAGTTCTGTTCTGGGAGGACGTTCCTAGGTCAGATTTGTCCCTATGTCAAACAAAATGAGTGTTATACAGTGTTCCTGTGAAAGTTTGCAACTCGAATGTTCCTAAGTCAGGGACTTATTGTGCTTGAGAAGTGTCTGCAGAGAATCAGAAGATTCCAGGAATGCTGAATAAATGGAATATGAAGCAATACTCAAAAAAAAAAAAATCCCTGTAAGGAACTTCTAGTCTAGAAGGGGAACATGCTCAGCTCTTAGGTGCTAGAAATACCGAGCAGCAGTTTCATGGGAATAAGCACAGGGTGCCATATGGACATCCAGGAGCAGCGGCTGGGTGCTGTCCAGGAAGGCTAGCAAAGATCTGGATTTGGTGCTGGCTGTTGGCCTGGCCCTCTGATTGGAAGGTGCCAGCCCTTTTTCTGCAGCCTGGCTTGCATGCTCTACTGTATATCTTAACCCTGGGCCAGTACATTTTCAAGGCAGGGCCCATGTGTGGTGGGTTCCTTCCCACCTGAGCATTCATTTGTTTAGCCACCCAGGTGCCTCTTTAAGGAATGCAACAGGAATTTAAGGAGTAGTACGCTATGTTGATGATTTAAAAAGTGCCAGGAAAAGCTACATAAAAAAATAATTTGGATGGTTTATTATACAAACAATTCAGGTGGAACAGACAACTTCACAGTTTGATTCAATAGGGAAGTTGGAAGATTCTTAACTGACTCAATTGTTTGACCCCTAGGTTAACAGAAGCATTTACAGAAAACTGAAAGGGTTTATCCTGCTTCAGAATAGCTGCACCTTCGCAGCCCTGACCTACTAGAAAACTAGGAGAACTATAATCTCAGCTCATAGGCTTCCTGGATTTGGAAAAGCGTGAGGATCGTTCCCAAGGTGCAGGTCACATTCTGACTGATGACTTCTGAGACCCAAGGCCAGTTGAGGCCTTTCTGACAAATGCAGTAGGCCAGATGCATTCTTTTTTTTTTTTTAGAGGGAGGAGGGGCTGAGGATTGAACCCAGGGCCTTGAGCACACTCAGTCACGCTCTGCCTCTGAGCTCTGTCCCCAGCCCCAAGTTGGACATTCTTTCTGGAACTGCAGCCATCTCCAGTCTACTGCCAAGGGATCACATGTGCGGCCAGACTGACCCCCTGTCCCCTGGGGACATGGACACAAGTAGCTACTTGAAGTCTACTAATTAATTAGAAAACAAAATACCAGTACCTTCTTGAGCATGTCACTCATCTATCACAGGCAAGAAAGAAGAAAAGAAATAGAAAAAATGAGAGGAAGACTTTGACAACACAAACAGATCTATTTTAAAAACTTATTTTCAACTAAGACAAGAAAAAGTAGATGCTAGAATAAGCGTTCAGCAGTTGGCTATGATTTTTAAATGTTTCCCTTAGTAAATACCTTTTAAAAATCATATGGAATGATTCCACATGGGACGGCTGCAATCTGCTAACCCTGGAAGTTTCTGTCAGTGAAAAAATTCTAGGTTGTGGTCACTACTTGTGACAATTAAGCTTAATTATCAACTTAATTGACTTGGGAGCTATTAGAGGATCACATTTCTGGGGGTCTGGGTGGACTATGGAAGCCTGACTTGGGGCTCCATGCCTGGTCCCTGGCCCCTTCCTCTCTATACCATGAATGGCACAGCTCTGGCCCAACCATGCCTTTCCTCCACCATGTTCCTGCCTTGGATGCAGCCAACCATGCATTGACTCCTAAAAGCATGAGCAAAATTAACCTTTCCTCCTTTAAATTGTATGTCAGGTTGTGAGTCTCAGCAATGGAAAGCTGACTGTTACACTACTCCTTTAGGGTAAGAGTTTCGCCTTCCTGATATTGGCTGGTACATCACAGGGTGATAGTTACTGCCACCAGCTGACTGGAATATCAAGATCCTATTAACCAACTGACTTTCTTCCCAAACAGTGACAAAGAAACCTCTTTGAGGTCTTAGAGAAATGCTTCTTGCAGCCACAGTGGGGCAGTGAAATGCCACTGAAGGCAGCTGTTGGCTTCCTGGCTCAGAAGCTGCAGGACTGGGGACTGTGCTGCACCCCTGGCAGCTTCTCCAAGGGGCAGAGAGCGGGGACTCCACGTTTCTCCTGCCCATCAGCCACAGACCGCCTTCCCATGCTGTGGAAACTCACCCCTGGATGGGGGACTGGCTGGCTATTTTTGTTTTTTTTTAGAATTCACAGAAATAAATTGTCTTTTGTCTGGGAGCATTTTCCTGTATGAACATGCTTATGGACATTTTCTTGAATTTAGATGTGAGGACAACAGTCAAAATGCATAGTTCTGGGCTGGGGATTCAGCTCAGTGGTTCCAGTGCTTGCCTTGAAAGCTCAAGGGTCCAGGTTCAATCCCCGGTAACCACATACAACAATGTTGGGCATGGTGACTCAGGTCCATCAGCAATCAGAATCACAAACCACAGTGCCAGGCAAGGTGGCTCATGCCTATAATATCCCAGCATTTGGCAGGAGGATTGCTGTGAGTTCAAGGCTGAGCTCAGGGCCAGCATGAGCTACAAAAAGCGAGACCCTGTCTCAAACCCCACCCACCCCCCCAAAAAAATAATAATTTCCTTCCTGAAAATACTGAGATGCACATATTCTAATTTTTTTTTTGAGAACCACAGTTTGAGTGATAAAGCCTAGCATGTAATAGTTTGAATTTCAGTACATTTGTTTTTCCAGTAATCTTTATGTCTTGTAAATGCCTTCCAAATGGGACATAAACAGTATTTTTCCCTATCAACCATCTGAGTCTTCATATGAGTCTTAATTACAATGGAAAACTAAAGAGGACAAGAGGCCACACCACATGGGATGGAACTTAACAGCTTGCGGTACTGCGAACATATATGTTGTAGAATTTCTACCTGCTTTTTGAGGGTACTGTACCACACTAGTCCCTTAAAAAACACCTGTCCCATATAGGAGGATGACTAGTGTGTGCTGGGGCATGCGGTGTATTTAGTGTCATCTCTGCCATGCACTGCCTGTGTGGTACTCCGTAAACCCAGTCTTGCTTGACTCTGCCCATGCCACCTGTGAGTATCAAAGGAGAGAAGGTATCTCCAAGTCTGGCAGTAGTGAGGAGTAAGAGCTCAAGGCGTGTGGGATGGTTAGCACTGCATTAATGTGGAAGTCCAAACCCACACATCTGTTCTTCACTATTATTCAGTTCAAACTGCAAGAATAATAACAGGAGACTCCAGCGAGAGGACCTCCGTACAGTGCAAGTTTACAATAGTGAGGCAGGGCCCACACTCTCAGTTTCACCAGCATTAGCCATGTTTCCAAACTGAAAATAAGCAAATTTACCTTCTCTCGAACTGACTCTCCCGGAACCAGCTGTGGCTCAATGGTGATAAACAGTGTGATATAAGAGCCTTCACTCAGGCTTCGGACGGAATCAAAGCCTCTCTCGGTCATCATGTTTCCCTCCTTGCTGTAGCCCAGGAGAACTGGGGGAATATCTATTTTAAATGTCCCATCAATCTGTGAAGCAAACATGATTTGGTAAACATTCTGGCAATTTTCCAACAGAAGTTCAAAAGCAAATGTCAATTCCGCATTGTCTTGTGGAGCTATACAGAAGCTGGCATGACGGATGGACACTCGAAGTGGCCCCATCTCGCCAGCTTCATCACTAGAAGTCTGTTCTATTCCCTTCCACTGGGTGTGCAGCCAAGGGCATACTGCCTATGCAAGTTTCGTATCCTGGCTCACACTCCAAGTGTCTCAGCTTCCTCATTTATAAATGCGATGTCTCATTCATAAGGAGACAATTGTAGTACTCCCTTTGTAGGGCTGTTGTGATGAGGAATGAAACACTGACAACAGTGGCTGGCATGTGGTAAATGCACTTGGCTAGCTGCCATGCCAAGCTTTCTGTCTGTACCTCACAGAATTCTGATCCTTGAAAAGGCTGGGGTCAAATGTCTGTATCATGAATTTCTTGTTGCATCTACCACTCTCCCACAGAGTTTGTTTCTTTCATTTAGATCAACACATTCTGCTCACTGTACAGTTGTGTGCATCAGCTCTCTGCTGATGTTTTTCCTGCTTTTGTGTCATCCTTCGCTGCCCCACAGTAGTGTTCTGAATGTACAGTAGATGTTCAGAGAAGGTGGGCCAAGTGAGCACAAGCCAGTTAGACAGAAGGGACTTCTACAGAGCTCAAAAAGGCAGAAGGTCTTACTCTTGTAAAGGTACAACTATTGAGGGTTGGAATTTTTAAATACATAGATTTGCAGAGCATCTAATATTTTTATTTCAGTCTTTAGTGTCATTTGTATCTCAGGAGATCTACAGAAAGAACATGTTGGTGGCTGTGTCATCTAAGGCTGAATTATGGCAGCCATCATTTATTAGTCTTCTTACATCAGAGGAATGCACCAAAGCAGATAGCCAGGCAGAGGGTAAGGACAGGAGAAAAGGTCCCAACAGTTGCAGCAGAAGTCATGGTGCACATTAATTCTGTAAAGCAGGCCAGCGACCCAGGGTGAAGTATGTATCTGAAGTGTAAGACAGGGTTTCTTAGCCTGGCCTGGATGCTCTTTGGGCCAGCTCAGCCTTGGCACTACAGACTGTCCTGTGTGTTTCAGGGTGCCAGTGACAAACCCCACTAGTTCTACCAACCAAAGCCATCTCCAGACAGTGCCAAATGCTCCCTGCTACACATTTAAGAGCATGGGCTTTGGACTCAGAGAAGATTTTTTAGATGGTAAATGTAATGAAGTTACTCTCCAAAGAAGCATTAAAAATATAAACAAAAAGGCTGAATGCTACTTCTCCTTTAACCAGTCTTGTTAGAAGTTGAATCTGAACTGTAGGGACAGCCTCTGTGATTTGAGTATGTGATGCAACCTTTCTGTGTTAGTGTTGGGAGGCTTCACTGAGGGGACACAGAGGGACTGGTGCAGTATGATATGCACCAAACTCATCATTACTGTGGGATGGAAATTCTCCTCATTATGCTCCAGAGGACAGTTGCAGGCCTATGATCAACCAGACACTGTCCCCATGTACAGGGGTGTTGCAGTCCCAGCTGATCCTTGAGACTCCAGCTGCCCCTAGCCTCTCAGCCTGGAGTTCTGCTCTTGGTCTTGCTGAAGACTCTGAGCCCAGGGAGCATTTGCTCTGCTCAGTGGTCAGCATGGCTGAGAGCCTCCAGGTGCCATGGATTTAACACTGGCACAGTAGAGAGATTTTGGAATCTAACAATCCCAGATCAGAGCTATGGCCATTTGAGAACTGTCAACCTGATGAATCCCCAGTTAGCTGTGAAGGAGGGTATCTTTGTGCCTCACATCTGTGGTAATGATTTTTCATGTTCCAAATAGGGTGCTCAGAAGTATAATAATAGCTCACACTGGATTAAACCGCCATCACCTGTCTTTGTTTTGTTCCGGTTCATCCATCCGTTCCACTTTCGTCATTTTGACAAGTTTGCACTTTGTCCCACCTCCTTCACTTCTATTTAAATGTTTCAAATATTTTCACGTTTGAACAGCCATGCGTTAATGATTAACTCTGCTGGTTAATTTATTCCTGTTTAATGAGTCATATGACTCATGGGCATCAGTGTACTGACTGTTTTCATTCCCAGGGCTGTGTGCTTCGGTCCTCTCAGTGCTGACTGGAGGGTGAGCAGAGCTGCTCCCTCTTCCCAGGGAATCCTAACTCGGACACCTACCCTGGCTTGGAAGTATATGGTGCTAAACGGAATCTTCACGCAGCCCAACCAGTGCCTCTCAATCCGAGAGTGGACTCCACTTCCTCGTTCCCGATCATCCTACAGGAAATGTTTGGGGCGGTAACAGTTATTTAAGAACTGCATAATAGCCTTTAATTAATTTTTCAGCATGAAAGCCGAAGGATTTTATCTAAAAGCATGCAGACTTAGGTTCAACAGAACCAGCTGAATCCTGGTTTGGATACTAATAGCTTTGTCAATCTAAGAGTCTTTCACTTCCTTTGAACTTTGGATTTCTCATCAACCAACTGCAGCTTTCACAATGTACCACACAAAACATCTTAGAAACAAATAAGATGTACATACAGCATCTAAGACTATTTCTGGCACATAGCAAATACTTGCCCGAGAATAAGAAATTCAGTTCTCCCCATACTGTCTCCCCACTTATCCGTGTTAAAGCATTTCAAGCCTAAGAGAGGGGCGAGAACTGTGTCTGAGGCTTCTCCCGGGACAGCGCCAGACGTCTTCCTTAGATCTGAGAACTTACCTCCAAGATATCATACAGCACTTCGTCAAAAATGTTAATGAACACATCGTCTCTCACTGACTGCAGACTGGCTGTGCTGTAATCCCCGTTAGGGGCCCTGTTGAAGCAGGACGGGAAGGGGGCACAAGGAGGGGAAAAGCAGAAATCATGAGGTCAGACGTCAATATCTGGACACACCCAAGTGGAGACGGAGGGGAACGGGAGAGGGAATGGCAGTGCCTTCTCCCTTCCTTCCTTTATTAGATTTTTTTGAGCTTCATATGTAGTTGAGGATGGCCTTGAACTCACAGGCATCCTCTTGCCTCAGCCTCCTAAGCTCTGGGATTTCAGGTATGTACCACCATGCCTGGCCGTGCTTTTGTTTCCAGGACTTGCCTTGCTCAGGACGATGTTAATGTCTGCTCTCAGACAGACAGCACTGGGTCAGCTCCTGCACGGGCTGCTCAGGTGAGCCTGGCAGGGAGTGGCTTTCAGGGTGCAGCTGGTGCACCACACTGCCGCAGGTCCCGTGGACCCGGGTTAGTTACTCTCACCTGGCCAGGAGGACGCTCCCAGGAGCACATGTTCACTGCTGTGCGCAGGTCCAGTGCTCTCTCCCCCTCCACTCACTTTTCCACATATAAGGAGAGCAGCATAGGCGTAGGGCTCTTCCCATGGGGCTGGACGCCATGGATTTCCAGCATCGCCCTGTAAGTGCCTCGTCCTCTTTGCTTGTGCTTTGTGTAACTGTGGTATCTGTTCCCTTCTAACCCTTCTCTGTCTCTAAGTTACTGTGCAACTCTTAGTGCCTCCCCTGCCCTTCATGGGTGTCTGTTTCTTTCCATAAAAGGAGAAGGTTAGATAAGGTCACTTTAAGTACTAAAATAATAAATATTTTTAATAACTGAAATTCTTGGTTCAGTATTGTGGACTGCTTATTTATTTGGGGAGAAGAAAAAAATGTCACTCAAGGGATCTAAGGAGTCCCAGTTTTGCTTAAGGAAAAAAGGAAAAGTAGGGTAGGGTCAGTGGAATCAAGGCAACGGGAAGATTTGGGATATGAAAAGCCAGAGCCTTCTCGGCATGAGGCTGCATGTTTATAATCCTAGGACTCTGGGAGGCTGAGGCAGGAGGCTCATGATTTCAAACTCAGCCTGGGCAGCTTAGTGACCAGGGTGAGACCCTGTCATTGAAAAGTCAAAAACCAAAACAACAAGAAAGCCAGAGCTCAGGGGACTGTAGAGTGTCCACTGTGACCCCAGGTTTCAAACGCAGGATATTGTTTCATTTTTACAGTCACCCATGGCCCAGAGATACCACATAAGACTTGATGTCAGGGCACCTGGTCCTTGTTCCAGCCTGGACCTCGGTGCAGCTCATTGTAGCCACTCTTCCCTGAACCTCTGTCTCTGAACCTCTGCCCTACAGTCCTCCCAGAGGAGTGAACTTACCGGAAGGGAAACTTGAGCTCCTCATTCCAGCTGGGATTTGGTCCTTCAGCCGTGGTTGTATGGCAAATCGTTCGCTGAAAAGAGACTTCTACAAAAGGACGTACGAGAACCTTACAAGCAAGGACAAATCCCGGTTAGTTGCATTTATTTTGTTTTTAGCAGAGGTAGCCTAAACTTATTAGTGCACTTAAAAAAAAAATGAAACAGAAAGCAAGACTGCTCATGAAGGTCGTGGGTGACTCAGAAACATAGAGGTGGCACTGGGAGCTGGACCTGCATCAGGCTCTTACCAGGTGGTCGGGGCTGTGGCTGGGGCTGTGTGCACTTGGGGACGCCGTGTGCTTCTCACCAAAAGTCCTTGAGGACCTCGATGGCTGCTGAAATTTGCTGGGAGAGAAAGCATATGAGAGAAATAAGTGACAGGGGCATCTGATTGTCCATTCAGAAGCCGGTTTCCTCAAGCATGTGTGGCCTGTGGCTGTGGGGAGAGCTGTTCTTCCTAAGCTTGTGGGTGTCTCCCACGCATTTCTCGTCACTCAGCGATCACACGAACTTCCCCAACTGCCATCCCAGGGAGAGCAAAGGCCTCTTCTCTCTCCTTCCTCTCAGTGGGTGTCTGGGAGGGACCTGCCTTTCCCGTGAGTGAGACTTAGTCCCTACTGGGAAGCAGGGGCCCGGGCAGCTTCTTTGTCTCCATCTGGTTCCGGTTCTGTCCACCATGTTTTGTTTGAATTGCACCCCACAGTGACCCAGGGCCACAGGCCGGGCTCGGAGCTCTCTGCCCCAGCCCGCTCTGCAGCCTTCCCCAGAAGAGGTGGTGAGGACCCCAGGTGGAGCTGAGTGGAGATCAGTGGATCTCACCCCTCTCTCCCTCTTCCTCCTTCTGATTCTCTGTTTTTCTTTCTCTCTGTCTTGACCTTTTGACACAGGATCTCACCATGTAGTTTAAGCCAGTCTTGAACTCACTTCGCAGCCCAGGCTGGCCTCAAACTTGAAGCGATTCTCCTGCCTCAGCCTTCCAAGCGCTAGGATTACAAGTGTGCACCACTCTGCCCAGCTCTCTTCTCCTTCTTGATCTGTCATTCACACAGAAACCAATAAAGGCCCCTTCTAGAGTACCTCATCCAGACACAGCTCCTCAGTACCCTAACCACACACTTGCACAGCTGTACTGAATTTGGTGGCTTGCCAAGTATTTTGCCTTAATTCCCAAGCAAAGCCCAAAGCATCTCTTTTTACCAGATGGTCACCTTCTCACAGGTAAGTTTTCAGACAAACTATGAGACAGTACAAACGAGACATTCTGCACACCACTTGCCAGAGAAAACCCTTCTCTTTGGAAAACCACCAGTCCCATTATGAAACAAACAAACTCTTCCTGCCTCTGCCTCCCAAGAAACAAACAAACATACCTATGTGCTTATCTTAGGACCAAGGTTAGCCTTGGGCTGCAGAGACAAATAGTGCACCTCAGCACAGACTGAATTGAAGGTAGATGCAATAACCTCCAAGCGAGGTCACACGTTAGACTAGAAGGCGGCAAGGCCTTCTAGTCTAGTGGAGAGACCCTCTTTGGTTAAACACAAGAACAGCAGTTTAAGATTTGGGCGAGTTTAACAGGCAAGTTGATGTCAGAGCTGTCCTGATGCATCTACACTGAAGCACGTAGCATGCAGGATCAATGCTGCTTTCTTTCTTTCTTTTTTTTTTTTTTTTTGAGACAGGATCTCGCTTTTGTAGTTCAAGGCTGAGCTCAGCCCGGACCAGCCCTGAGCTCAGCCCTGAACTCACAGCAAGCCTCCTGCTTTTGTCTCCCAAGTGCTGGGATTACAGGCATGAGCCAGCACACTAGGCACTGTGGTATATGGTTCTGATTGCTGGTGGGTGTGAGTCTCCACTAACCACTGAGCTAAATACCTGGCCCAGTGCTGCTTTCTTATTTGAATGAGCAATTTAACATTAGAGAATATTAGATAAAGACAGAAACACCTCCATGTCCTTAAAACAAACAACAATAGGGCTGGGGATTTAGCTTGCTAGTTCCGGTGCCTGCCTCATAAGTGCAAGTCCCAAGTTCAATCCCACCAAACAGAATTTCACTCTAGAGCTGAGCTCTGAGGCCCTTGGGTGGAAGGGTGGGGGGTGGGGCTGGAAGCCAGTGGTGGATTCCAGGCCAGACCGGAACCAAAACACCCCGACTGCTCAGTGTCAACAGACATTCTGTAATCAGCTGAAGAATTAATCAGTAAAGAAAAATAAGGAAGAGAGGGATGGGGAAATAAAGGAGATGAAACTTTAGGGGAAAAAGAAAATGCCCAAGGCCAACACGGTAGTCCTCCATGAACAGGCCATGCTGGACAGGCTCACGCCGCTCCCTTTCAGCACCTTTGTAACATGGGGCCACACGGGGTTCTTAGTGCCTCCTTCTGGGTGGAGGAGAGGGTGGGTGTGGATGGAGCAGCAGCAAGGGCTACAGGAAGTGGTATGTGTGAGTGCCCAGGGTGGCACCTCGTGGCACTGTGTGAATGCACAGAAACTCCGCTTTCTCCTGCCACACTGCTAAGGGCACCAGAAAGAAGCAGTTGCTATTCTTGGTCATTCTACTTCTGTTCTTAGAGTGTATAAGAAACTTTGACTTGCCTTAGCTTCGGGCAGGACCCCCCCACCCCAGGGCAGCGAGCCAGCATGGCACAGATGTGAAGGAAGAAACACTTGAGAATCTGCCTGCTGCATCGACCGTCCCTCTGTTGGTGCAGGGACTGCATTTATCCCCAGGCAGACCTCGGCCTCTCTTCTGAGCTGGCAGTGCCCTGGCACTAGGACCACTTCCGCCTCAGGAGAGGAGAGCAGCAGGTAAGACAGCAGAGCCTTAGGAAACCCTTCACCCCTGAGTCCTCCGTCTGTCCACTGTGTCTCCCGCCTTGGGTTCCCTGCGAGGATCCCTCCCTAGGCCTGGAGTGACGGCCACTGTGACCAGCAGGAGCCCGGCCCACCGAGTAGAGTTCTGTGCGTCTCAGGACTGAGCCCACCCATCCCTCACCTTGCTGTGGGCTTCCTCACGGGAATGTCGTAAGCCCGGCAGATGTTCACCAGCAGCTTTATGTCTCCGTCAGACAGGTTTTGGGCTGTCACCTTCTTCCGGCCTTTTCTCCTTGGCCTCAGTGGTCGCTTTTGTTCTGCCAGCTTGAAAAGGCTTAGGCCCAAAATGCTAATGATTACAGAACATGATTAGGCCTCAAAGGGAAAGATGGTGCTGAAAACTGTCTGGGTGATGGCTTCCCAAGCCCTGCCCACTGCCTCTGTCTCTCCTGGGCTTTGGAGACGCTGCCCTTCAAAGAGTTTGGAATAGTCTAGTAATTCTGCCAAACAGGGTGGAGGCCACTGTGTGGGCTCTTAACATTTATTTCATCAGAGGAGGAAAAGCCAGGCTCCCACTGCACTCTCTGCCGTGAGCACCCAGGCACCACCAACCCCCCCCCCCCCCCCCCCCCCCCCCCCCCCCCCCCCCCCCCCCCCCCCCCCCCCCCCCCCCCCCCCCCCGCCCATTCACTCCTGCCGGTCCCTCCCGCCCCTCAATACCCGATCCAGGTCACAACCACCTCTCCCACAGGGTCCCAGCCTCGAAGCTGGAAGATGGTCCCCTCAGACTATCAGCCTGCTTCATGCACAGGCCTGGAATGTCTCGTCTCAGGTGAGAAGCAACTGGCTCCACTCTACCCCAGGAAGGTGATTCCACCTCTCTAAGTCTCTCTCCTCATTTGTCAAATGGGGTCCTTAGCTCCTCCCTGTATGTGGATGAGAGGGCAGGTGCGGTGGTGAGTGTGCTCCACGGATGCCCTTACAGTGGCCACGATGCCAGTGAGAGCCAGAGGAAGAGGGGGCCCTTCTCTCATCTCTCTCTGCCTCTCACTGAGGTGACAGGCAATAAAAACTTCCTGGAAGGTGAAAGCAGCCATGCAGGGAACCCTGGGAACAAAGCCCCTGGAACAAATAAATTCTGGCCAGAGGCTAAATAGAAATTCGAGATGACTATCCGGACACTGTTACTAGTGACTGTGCCGAGGCACCATGCAGAGCCGCTGAGGGCCGTGGCTGCTCTCTGCTTCCCTGCCATCCTGCTGTGGCCTCAGCGCTGTGGCTCCCCACAGGTTATCCTGCTGCACCTTGTTTGGTCTGCAGGTGTGCAGGGCCTGGCCACTGTCGTGAGCACCTCTGTGCAGCTAGGACCTTACCTACAACATTTCTAGTTCTCTCATGTGTGCTATTTACACCATTTTCCAGACAAGGACACTGACAGCTCTGGGAAGTGCTATGATTTGCTGAAGTCACGAATTTTGTTTCAGTTTCTTATAAGAAAATAAACTAGTAGAAGGGGAGCTGGGCTCAGACTCAGGCCCTCACCACATATTCTTCCAGGACACCTGTCTGCTCCACACTGGGCCTCACAGGTGGGTGGGTCTGCGTCCTAACACCCAAATCGCTTTTTGTATGGATATTTCCTCATCTCCCAGAGGTGACCCCACCTGAGTGGCTTTGATGCCCCCACAGCAGTCATGGGAGCAGCACCTGGGCTGGACCATGACGTACAGAAACATCTCAGTGAAAGTCAAGAGCAAACTGAAATTAAAATGAAAGAATGAACATACCCCGAGCCTTCAGAACTTAATGCAGAAAGTAAAGCAGAAAAAAAAAAAAAAGAAAGAAAGAAAGGAAAACAGCATGAAAAATCATTTTCTGTTCTAAGTATAATTTTCTTGACTGTGACATTCAATGACTACGCTTTGGGCCTGGAATAGAGAAAGCGGTTTCTCATGAATTTATGCAGATGTCACCTCTCTTCTGCACAGGCTGCCATGGAGAGAACCTCATTCATTCACTCACTCACTCATTCATTCATTTACTCATTCATTCATTCACTCATTCATTTATTCATTCATGGCTCCTTCCCATCTTGACGGGGGAAAGAAAGTACACACATAGGAAATAGCCTTTTTAGGAGATCAAGAGATTGGATCAAAATGTATACCACAGAGTGATTTTTAAGATTACCTGGTGTTTTCAGTTTGTCATGTGTGCATAATTTTTCTGATGAAGAATGTATAAACAGATAAATAGGTCGACAGTGCGGGAAACAGAAAGAACAGCTTGTTTGGTTCTAACTCTTTTGAGTTCTTGTCCAGGTTACCAAACACTGACCACCAAGAGCTCAAGCAGAGCTGCAAGCCAGACCCCGGATTCCTACTGTCACTTTCTTAGACCATTTGGGGGTTTCCACTTTTAGAATTGTCATGTTAAATTTTGGTTGAAAAGAGAATTTTATTACCTTTACCTCATTCCTCCCTCCTCTCCCGGATGGTTCCCAACACTTTCCCCTCCTGCCCCCCCCCCCCCCCCCCCCCCCCCCCCCCCCCCCCCCCCCCCCCCCCCCCCCCCCCCCCCCGTGCAAAGTACACTATTCCCTCGGAATCTGTGGATATATTCCAAGACCCCTCACGGGTGACAGAAATTTGAAATGATACTGAATCATACACATCTGCATCTTTTTTCTTATGCATACCTACTTATGAAAAAGTTTAATGAAAAATGAGGCATGGTATGGGATTAATAATAATAAAATAGAACTATAATAAAAGTTATATGAATCTGAAAAAATCTTGCATGGTATCTTTCATATTACAGAATAAAAATAAAGATTTTTATAGGAAGTAATAATGATAATAATGGCTTTATTTTACCTGATATTAGGGACTTCTTCTTCTACTACCAAGTCAGTAAGAAGAAAATGATGTTTTGCAATTAGGAAACGATTTACTACAGACTCTCTAACCTGGGGAAAGAAGTCAGCATTTGTTAAAAATGTCCCTATTGGTTAAGCTTTATAGTTTGTTTACTGCTTCTACTGGTTGGAGTCTTTCCCCTAACATCACCTCAGTGTCTCTCACCCTCTAACCATTACTTTCTTTTTAGTGCAAATGCTCTAATTTCCCAACCATACATTGTAAGTTCCCTAAAGACAAGGGTTACATTTTAGGAGGTGGACAAACGATAGTTAACTTTCACTGAATGGATGCATTAGTAATTACAAAAAAATCAGACCAGTTTCAAATTATACACAATTCAGAATTGATGCTTGCGATTTTCTTCTATTCAGAATGATCAACTTTCAAATAAAAGCTTTCTTAATTTCTTTCTTTCTTCTTCTTCTTTTTTTTTTTTTTGTATATAGACCACAGGGTAGATAAGCAAAGTAGGAAAAATGCCTGGTAATCACAAAAGCATTCCTTAAAAAGTTAAATGTACTGAAGGTAAGAAAGATAAAAGATGGGAAAAAATGAAAGAGGCTTAAATAAAAGTATGCTTAAGCCTTAAGTTTTAGTTTTCTAGTGCATAAAGGCAGTTTAGTTTTGGTTTAAAAACTTGTTCTGGGGCCGGGGAGTTAGCTCAGTGGTTCGGGTGCCTGTCTTGCAAGCGCAAGGACCTGGGTTCGATTCCCCAGTAACCACATAACAATACTGGGTGTGGAGACCCACACCCAGCAGCAACCAGTACCACATACCACAGTGCCGGGCGTGGTGGCTCACGCCTGTAATCCCAGCACTCGGGAGGCAGAGGTAGGAGGATTGTGATGTGAGTTGGAGGTTGAGCTCAGGGCCAGCCTGAACCACAAAGCGAGACCCTGTCTCAAAAAACCTAAAAAAAAAAAAAAAACTTGTTCTGACTGCAGAGGTAACCATTGTAATAGAGGGCAAAATAAACACAGACATCAAAGACTAGAGAAAGCATGACTTAGCAATTGAGTCCTTTGTAATCATACCCCATTTAACAAACTCACTGATAATCACAACATATCCTTTGAGCTTCATGTATCAATTATGTATTTGTATTTATGAAAAAATAAGCCTAGAGAGCTTGCATAAGATGACACAGACATTTATGAAAACAGATGACTTCCCACCCCAGAACGCTGGCCCCTCCTCCTCCTGCATGACCTACTTTGTACATCATGCTCCTACCTGCTGCAGGTACTTGGCTACGATGGCCCGGTGGGTGTCTAGGTGGTCCTTGGTTTCAATTACACTTTTGTCTCGTAAGCGTTTCTCATAGTCCTGAAATGAAAGGGACATCATAGTTTTATGATTTTAAAGTCCTTTCTGTTGCTCTTCTTGTGAAAAGGGAATTGCTTATCATGTGTCCTAAGTCACAAATTAGGTTATAAAAGTTCCTCCTAACTTTTGGTTCAGAATGGATCTTGGATGTGGTATCCAGGGTTCTGAGTCAGGTCAGTTAGTTAAACAGCTTTACCAGCAGTACAGTATTGAAAAGTTAAAATGTGCATGCAGGAAAGAATAAAAGTCACTGAAGAAATAGGGAAAGGAGTTAAGAGTTTGTCTTAGTGACTCTTCTCATTGCTGAGACAAAAGGCCTGACATTCAAAGTTAAAACAGGAGAAGTTTGCTTGGCTCACAGATCACAGAGACTTCCGTCCATAATCAGCTGCCTCCAAGGCTGAGTGGCATGGCAGAGAAAACAGTTCACGGTGGGAAGAAGGTAACAAAACAACAAGGGGCCTTAACAGTGTTTTTCAGCACCTTTTATCTTATCCAGGCCACTCAGGGAGGGCAGCACTCACACCTTTAGTCCTAGTGCCCTTGAACCTAGCATGATAGTATGAATCAATCCCAGCATCACAAACTTTAGATCCAGCCACCTCTGAAAAAGCCTCACCTATGACCACTTGAGGCTTTGGGGGACATCTAGACACAGGCCATCACATAATTCAAGATGCTAAACTCATCAGACAACTAAACCAAAGCCCCTGCTTAAGTTTTGTTTTATCTATTTTATTTATATAATAATGTCTGCAAAAAAAGGAGAAGGAAGCCACTGAGCCAGAAGCCTGGACAGGATGGGCAGTGGGCAAGCTGTATCTGAGGCTTGAGGCACAGGTGGACTCCTGCAGTCCAACAACATCTTTAGATGTTCAACACTATTTTGAAATTAAATACCAATAAGCTTCCACCGGTGTCTGAAGTTGCTCAAAAAAGGGTTCTTATCCCGTAGGGTCACAAACATAAACCACTGGTTGGTAGGAAGAACCAGCTAACAAAAATACTCACCAAGAATAGTTTCTCCAAGGAAAGCCACAATAGTATAATTTCCAGTGGTTTTCTATTTTCCTCATCAAACACAAAGCTGCCTGTCTCTCACTGCTGGTCTGCACAGCCTACACCCTGTGACTCCTCAGAGCTGGTCAGCTCCATACCCGCCTGTTTGATCTACCCTGTGCTGAGCCTTTGATCTCTCTCTTGCCTTGCTGCTGGTGGAGGACCAGCCTGTTGCCCTCCTGCCTGGCTAGCCCAAGGTGTTCAGATCATAGCCATCTACAGATTTCCCTGAGTGCCTTGCACTGTGCCTAGTACAGTGTACGTAGCAGATATTTAATGCATGAAAATGGAGCTGAACTTCCAGTGGAGGCAGGACCAGTCAACCATGTTGTATCATCCTGCAAGACATTTTCAGTCTTCTACGTCTAACTGTACGCAGTTCACCCAACTAATTCAGAGTCCCAAGAACTAGAGTCAGAATCCTAGTTTCTGGGTATATAGTATTATACTGGGTCAAGGAAATTATTTAAATACCAAATTCAACAAAAATAATGGACAGGCTACTTATAAACATGCTATAAAACAAAAATTAACTTTGATACTGAGACCATCAGCAAAGCACACATACAACTACATACCAAATGGCACAGCAGATATTTTATTAATCCCTTTCAGGAAATTTCTTACCTGGAATACTCTTTCCATAATTTCTCGGTCATATGCTGGAATTTGCTTAAAATTTCGGAATTCTGGCACCTCTTGGCTTCTAAGACGAAGAAGCCTGAATCGTTTGGATCTATTTAATTCCTCATCAGAGACAAAGTTAAATTCCTGTTGCAGCTGTTCCAGTCGAAAGAAGTCAGGGACATAGGATTCTCCACTGGTGGCAACCTATAAAAATCAGAAAACGTGAAACTCCAGACAACAGGCAGATTTCATTCAAAGAAACTGAGCACCAAGCTTTTGGTAGACCGATAGGCTTAAAACAGAAAAATATAAGACCAGTCATAAAAGGGCAGATAGTACTACATCCACTTAGGTGTTTTTGAGAAACATCATTCTTTCAAAAACATAAAAATTCTAAGTTTCACTTTTGGTGCGTGTGGTTGTACAGGAATGGTATAACGTGTAGATCAAAATAGAGGAGATACTGATACCACATTTCAGTGTATAAACTAGCACTGACTAGAAGTAAGATGATTTACAAGCACAGCTCATGGAAGACGCACATGTGGGAGGCATTGTGATGTGTGTGTGCACATCTGTAAATGAAGCCCCGAGCTGGATGGTCAGCTTCATTCCTTCTGCACAGCATTGCGTGGCCTTCGTCACGGAGAGAAGTGAGCTGGAGACAGACACTGGAGAGCTGAGCTCCAGGCCCACTGCAGTGCTGAGTCAGTGTGGGCTGCGGAGCCGCCAGCCCTGCTCCATGCTTTGTAGCTGTGAGCTCCTGGGCAGGAGAGGAGGGGCAGACAGCAGACTTGCTGGGGCCTCAGGATGGGGAAGGAGTCCTGCTTGACACTAAAGGAAATATTGCTTTATAGCAAGTATTAGGGCTTGTATCAGGATGTCCCCCAAAGCCTCAGGCAGTCATAGCTGGGGAACTTTGAAGGAGGCTGGAAGAGGGTTGTGAATGTAGATCAAAGGAGTAATGCTGGGATTAAGGATGCCCCATTCAAGACATGGGTAGCAGTAATCAATAGGTGTGCAGACTGGATACAGTATGGAGGCACAGAACAGGGCACATTGCTGCTGCTTGCTGCCCTCGGCCTGCTATGCCCATGGATGGTTTCTCTTCTGTGATGCCCCTCTGCCATGCCACCCTTTCTTAGAGTCAACCAACTGTGGGCTGAAATCTCTAAAAACTGTGAGTTGAAATAAACCATCCTTCCTTTAACCTTGGGTGTCAGGTATTATTTCATGTCAGCCAAGAGAAAAGTAAGACCACAACAGACCAGTCGAGAAGGCAATCTCTGCACTTCTTTTTTTTTGTGGGAAAACAAGTAGTTGAAATGATGTGTGTGCTCTGTTACGGCTGACTGAAAGACCACAGTGATACTGTGATTTGAAAACTTTACATGGCATACACTACATTTCAGAAAAATAATTTTCTAACTGATTTTCCACTTGACTTACAAATTCACTGAAAGAATTTTGAATGTTATGGTAGAGACAAACAATGTTTCTGGTGCACACGTAAGGATTTCTTGAAATACCCCATCGGTAAGTTTGGGGTGAGGTAAAGAGTGTGTGCTCTGAAGTCAGATCCACTTATTTATTAGCTGTGTGACTGTCTGTAAGTAACTGAGTCTCTGAACTCAGGTTCCTCTCTGTGGAAGTGGGAAATAAAACCTTCCTTAGGGCCCTTGCAGAGGTCACAGGCAAGAGGAATGCTAGAAAGAGCCACGCAGGCTGAGTACCCGGATGAGGGCTGATGGCACGGGGCTCTCCTGCCACACCGTAAGGGCGGCCCCACCATAAGGGTGCAGCACAACAGCGTCTCAGACGCTGCTCGGCTGTGAGAAGAGGTGCAGCCTCCTTCCTGGTTAGTCTCACTACTGTCCAGCCATGTCACCTTACCGAGATGAGCTGCATCAGGGGCGCATTGCTGGGATCATTTGGGTCCAGCTTAGACTCCGCCGCCCACTTGGCCAGCTTCTTCATGTCCGTCAGCCCAGAGGTGCCAATCGAAGAGATGGCATCTGCTCTTTTCAAAGCACTAGAACCGAAGAAAAAGAGAAAACCAACAGCCATTAGACTCTCTGGGGCTCAGTTTGTCACACTGCTTCAGGGTCACGGAACCCACGGGACTTCCCAAAGAAGCTGCCACCCTCCAGGAGGGACAGTCTCTTCACCAGCGCACTTGCCATTTCTCTTGGCTGGGTGACTCTACTCAGTCCATAAAGAAACATAAGCGGAAGGTGTGCAGAGGGGACCCGGCCCACAGCCCGCGTGGCATAGTGAGGGCTCCGCCCCAGGAGCCGGCGTGTGGTTCAGAGGCCTGCCTGCCTCACCTGGGGACATGGGCAGAGGACAAAGGGAGCCCAGCTTTCCTAAGACAGGCTCCAGGGGGTGCGGCCATCAGCGCTGGAGTCGCCAGCAACTCATCCCATTGGTCCTCTCCGAGGAGCTGGAGTCTTTGCCCCCTGGAGGCTCCTCTCGTGCTAAACCCATGAGCCATGAGCACAGATGGCTTCATCCCACATCCTGTGCATCCAGCCTACAGGGACGTGACCCCTATAGCCCCGAGCCGCAGCTCCTAGTGGCCTCCATCCCGCAGAGAGAGGCCACAATGGGGATGTGGAGAGTGTGTGGGGACCAAACGAGCCTGCTCTGACTTTCCACATGCTGAGAATGGAGTCTGTGTTTTCCTGACAATCAGGACGAGTGCTTTACTTCAGAAAGGAGCACCGGAGGCCTAAAACTGATGGTGATGAAGCTCAGCTCTGGGAGACAGGGGAGAGATCAGGCTGTGGGGCAGGCGAGCTCTGAGCCTGTGTTCTATGCCTGGGAGGGACCGAGGATTGGCAGGGAAGGAAAGGCTAAGAACCCAGGCTTCTGACAATCCAGCACGTTCTACCTGCTGCCTTAGAATGAGCCTCTCCGGGGTAAACACGGGGGCTGTCCTACACTCGCTTCACCTGGCACCAGGGAGGAATAGCTTACAGTTCCCTGCAGCTCAACAATGCAGGGAAAATGCTTGTCCTGTAGCTGCGTCCCTTTGTCTAACACAGACAAAACCCCCCTATCATTAGGCTATTGCTATTTGAAATTTGCCCTAAAAACAGCACCCTGAACATACTAGCAGCTGACAATAGAAGGAGAATGTGCTCCTGCAGCTCTATCAGGTCTGCAGGGGCAACACCCACCTTGCCCCCTTCACCCACCGAAATCCCAAGTTACCTCCGAACCCCCATGTTCTGCTGTGACAGGGGAGGAATCAGTGGGACCCCGTTGCTGCCCACGGCCCAAGCCACACTGTGGGACACCTTCCCGGAGGTCATGAGAGTCAGCGGGTTACTGCCATCCGCCTCAAAGGAGAAGGGCACACCTAGGGCACAGCAGATGGAGCGGTCACTGTCTAGGAAGAGGGGGCCTGGCCAGGCAGGAATGGAGGTGGGTGGGTGTTGGAGACAGAAACACACCCAGGCACTGAAGGTAGCAGTCAAGAAATAGAACAGATAAAAATCTAAACAAATAAAATATCCTTTTATGCAGATGAAAACAACGTTGAGATTTCATCTCACTCCACATAGAATGGCTGCCATTTCAGATTCAGCCAATGGCAAATGTTGGCGAGGCTGCGGAGAAGAAGGAACCCTTCTCCACTGTTGGTGGGACTGTAGACTCGTACAACCCCTGTGGAGATCAGTCTGGAGATTCCTCAAAAAGCTAGGATTGGAGGTCCCATTTGACCCGGCCATTGCCCTGCTAGGTAAATACACACAAGAATTAAAAGACTCATACTACAGTGCCATATGTACACCCATGTTTATAGCAGTCCAATTTGTGATTGC
Source organism: Petromus typicus (assembly GCA_004026965.1). Taxonomy (NCBI): domain Eukaryota; kingdom Metazoa; phylum Chordata; class Mammalia; order Rodentia; family Petromuridae; genus Petromus; species Petromus typicus. The sequence continues at coordinate 38,152 of PVIR01001585.1, read as the reverse complement.
TACATGTTGGAAAGAACCCAAGTGTCCATCAACTGGAGACTGGATAAAAAAGCTGTGGTTCTTCTACAGAATGGAATATTACTCTGCCATAAAAAACGATAAGTTTGTATCCTTTATACTTAAATGGACATACCTTGAGGATTTCCTCATAAGTGAAATAAATAGGGCACAGATAGGTACATATCCCATCTTTTCTCTGGTATGAGAAAATAAAGATGTAAATGAGTCCTAGCATTGTATGTTATATATTGTGAAATAGAAAATGCTCAATGTAAAATAGGGTGAAGGGGGAAAAATGATGAGATTGTAACAAAAAAGTAAGGAAAGAAATTTTATGTATATGGGGGAGTGGTAGGGTGGGTAGGGCTATGGGAAAAAATGAGAATTAAGTTGTGTCTTATACTAGTACAAATGCCCATTATGGAGTGCAACCATGATGTGTTTATGTAATGTACCAATAAAGATTAAAAAATTTAAAAATAATATCCTTTTAATGGAGTTCATATTTGGAGGGAAGAGGGAAGGAATATATAGATAAATAAGAGGTGGTGCATCTTTGTAATCCCAGCACTTGGGAAGCTGAGGCAGGAGGACTGCCAACAGCTCAAGGCCAGCTTGGGCTACACAGTGGGGTCTTGTCTGAAAATGAATAGGTATAATGGGAGAGAGAAAAAGAGAGGAAGAGAAAGAGAGGGAGGGAGGAAAAAATAGAGAGGAAGAGAGGAGTCTTTAGGGTGCAAGAGAGGGATAAATTAAGGAGAAACAGATTGGGGAAGGTTTATAAAAATTTTGTGCGGCGGAGGGTGAGAGTGTCATGAATTTTCAAGAAAGCCGAGACAGCCTCGATGAAACTGTGCTTGAAGTGCACTGGAATGTGAGATTAGATGTGGGAATGCACATTCCTGTAGAAGTATGTGCCAGGGGCCTGGGGCAAGAATTCACTGAGCGACTGAGGGACTGTGTGTAAAGTTCGAGGGGCCTGGCAAACAGGAACCACACAATAAATGTTATTAATCTCTAAGCTTCTGTGGTCACTGACTTGGCCTCTACTCATTGGATATGAGTGATAAAAACGTTCTGGGAACATAAAGGAAGAAGATTTCCAAGTGCTATGCATGGTAGTTATATAGTCTACATTTTCAGTTACCAAAACATTATCATGATTCCACTGTAATAGCATTTCTGCTTTTCAATTCTTTCCTTCATCTTGAGCACCCCATTTTTATCTGCAAAATACTCCTACAGAACCTTAAAAGAGGTACTGTGAGGTCCACTCAAAGAATGAGGAGGTTAATATTACCCAACAACATGGTCACACAGTTTGTGTATCTACACATTTTATCCTGGCAACTGGATTTGGCCCTTGGGGAATTCTTGCAGAAGAGGTTCTAGGTAAGAACTAAAAAAATCCCAGACACATGAAAAATCAGGCCACCAACTAAGGGTGGCAGAATCTGACCAATATATAGAAAGGTATTAGAATTGTTATATACAGAATATTAAAACATTTTGACATATTTGAATAAGAGGAATGAATGAAAGGGAAATTATTGTAGTTCTGAAGAAAGGACAAAGAGTCAAGGAGACTGGCCAGACTGATTAGTAAACAACTAAACAGAATGTCTAGCATTGAAAAATACAAGTAGAAAGAAAAGAGAAGGTGAACTCTAGTGATCAAACATCACTACAGAGTAAATTCATGACTTAGAAAAAAGATTTGAAGAAATTACACAAAAAAATAGCAGTGAAATAAAATGATACCAAATACATTAAAGAAAGGTTAAGAAATGTTGGTGAAACTGGGCACAGTAACCACATAAACGTATAATCCCACCATTCTGAGAGGCTGAGGCAGGAAGATCTCAATTTAAATCCCACTATAGACAATTCAGCAATTTAGTGAGAATCTGTCTAAAAAATAATAAATAAATAGAAAAAGCCAAGAATGTAGCTCAGTGTGAAGGCCCTGGGTTCAATCTCTACTCAAGAAGAAAGAAAAAAAAAAAAAAAAAGAAAGAAACAAAGATGAGACATGGAGGATACAGTGAGAGGTCTATCATTTATCTTATTAGAACTGTAGAAGAGGGTAACAGAATATTCATGAGTAATTTCTATAGTATGTGAAATTATAATATTTCAGCCTTATAACTTCACCATGATATATACTTTTATGCCCAAAGCTTTATCTTAGTTTTATATTATTTCCTTATACAAGATGTTCAAAAGTAGAATTAAGGTGTCAAAGGGCATTTTAAAGTTCATTCATTCACTCTATTAAACTACTTAATAGTTATATAGCTACTGCATTTACATGGCCAGTGATAGTATATAAAAAGTGGCTTAAGAAAAGAATTATATCATCATTGGTTGAATTTCTGAAAGAATTTTTATAATTATCTGGCTGTCTGAGGAGTGAAGAACAAGATATTCAGTGAAACTCTGAGCCACAGAGGATAATTAGCTTTTCTTACGACTGCCGACGCCCTCATGGTCCAGGGTCACGTGCTGGTTACTGCTGAATTCCACTTCCTCAATGGGAGCCCTTCCGGTGACAACAGTAGTCTCAGGGATAGGCAGGAACACTTCCGCTAGCAAGGTAGCACCGCTGTGTCCAACTGTTTCATAGACCTGAAGCCCAGAGAAGAGAGAGAGCCCATACAAACAACAGTCGGATGTGCTTATGCTCAGATAGTCTACACTGTTAGTGTTTGTCCCACCCCTTACAGTCATCTCTGGGTGGGAAGTTAAGTGGTGCTACGGTGGTCCAGGGAGACCAGTTTATGTTTCCCAAGTGTCCATGTTACTGACATTTTGTTTCCTTGCCTGATCACATCTCCGTGGCAGGGAGGTTAGTCAGAGTTGCAGGCTACTGCAGTTATCTCTATTCCAAATCAATGCACATGGTTGCTTTCACAGAACAATGCTACCATTTGAGGTGGGGAGAGGCTGAGGATGGGCCTGTAGGTGGCTTACATCTGCATCAGCCTTGAAACCCCTCAGGAGTCTCACACTCAGAAGCCCTCCAGAATTACATTTAAATCTACTCTGTAAGTTTCTCAGATTCATCACGATCACCCCTCACTTTATTTGTTAGATATGGAAAGAGGGCCTGGTTGCTTCTCAGACCCTCTCCCAACATGGCGCCATGATGGTGAGCTATGAATGAAGGACCAAGAGAGGAAGTACAATCTGACTTACAGTTAGCGGTTTAAAATACTCTCCTGGTGAAAACAGAAAAAAAAAAAAAAAACTATGGAATTATTATACTTCTCTACATTTGGAATTTTAGTCGTATCTTTCCTAACCTAGAATTTCTTCATTATTCTTGGGTTATAGAATTTCAAATTGATCCTAGCATCTAAGGCAGCCAGATTAGGGTGTGAAGCCTATTTAAAAATAAGAACAGTTATGGGCCGGGGATATGGCTCAGTGGTTCTGGTGCCTGTCTTGAAAGTGCAAGGACCTGGATTCGATCCCCAGTAACCACATAACAATACTGGGCATGGAGACTCACCCCAGCAGCAACCAGTACCACATACCACAGTGCTACCACAGTGTGGTAGCTCACACCTGTAATCCCAGTAATCGGGAGGCAGAGGCAGGAGGATTGCTGTGATGTGAGTTTGAGGCTGAGCTCAGGGCTGGCCTGAACCACAAAGTGAGACCCTGTCTCAAAAAACCTTAAAAAATATAAAAAATTTAAAAAATAAAAATAAAAATAAGAGCAGTCAATAGTTTTGAAAGACTTGCATAATATAATCAAGTGCTGGTTTACTCGGCTGTGTGGGGCAAAGTTTCTGTACTACGTGACTCCAGTGGCTTTGGAAATGCACCCTTGTCAGACTTAAAGTGTTCATCAAGTACTTTATTGCAGAAGGAGTCGAGTTGCTTCCGAGCTTCAGTTTCGTGTTCATTCCTCCTGGCGGGGCCTCTGCTGCTCACCGCACTTCCTGGTGACCAGCAAGACACACTTTGACATGCATCATGCCAGGGGCATTTCTGGTGGATGCTGGAGTAAGAGCTGGTCTCTGGGCACCTTGCCATTGGTGCCAGGGAGGAGCTGAGTAGGTTCTCCAGGTGCTGGGTCCCCAGGGCAGGGGCAGTAATGGACCCCAGGGGATGGAAGGTGTTCTAATCGGCACTCCTTACCTGAGGCTCATTATTCCCTTCTTCAGAAGGAAAAATGGGCTCCATTTAGCAACCCAAGGGGTTTAAACACATCCAACTTTCCCCTAACTTTTCACCCTACTTTCTGTAGTTTTGTTCAATGACTCTGTCCATTAGAGTTGCCCACCAGTCATGATAACAAGACATGTACTCGACATTTTCATATGTCCCCCAGGAGACAAATACACCCTGTGTGCAAACTGAGTGTGTCTGAAGGTGAAATGTATAAAACAAGAGAGTGTAAAGAATCTGATTTACATTCAGTTGTTCAAAAATTCTGCCACTGGGAAACCCAAGTTGAGGGCGTTGATGAGATTGCTTTTACTTCCCCTATTTTGAGAGATTGTTTGCTTTAAACCACAATGGCTGCAGAAGAGTCAAGCAGTCAGTGGGACCTGCTCCGACTCAGTGGCCTGGCTGTCCCTTTCTGCTGTGCTACCTCAGGGCAGGTTCTTAACTTGGACCTGGGCCCACATTGTGTGAGAGGAGTGATGCAGCTGCCACTGGGTGGCTGTGACAATTGCAGGCATTTGTGTGGAAAGGTCTGAAATGGTGCTTGGCATCTAGCTGTTACTGCATACTACGGACCGGAAGAGGCCAAGCCAGCTCAGTGCATGAGGACGCTGCATTTCTGAGGCCTCTCTCATAGTGATCGGTTCTCAGACTATGCAAGGTAAGACAATTTGACTTTGCTCTTCTTTGGCATTTTATTTAGTGAACATGATTTTTTAAAAAAGAGCATAAAATTTAGCATCCAAGAGACCCAGGCACGAATGCTTCCCTGCCGCCTGGCTTGCTCTGTGTTGAATGACTTGTGTCTCTGACCCCCAGGTTTCCCATCTCTAAGGTGGGGGAATAACAGCGTCTGAGATTTTCTTTGATCCAACATGAGAGGAGATGACCCTGTCTGATAAACATCTTCTCCTGCACACTTTCCCCACTTTCTCTGCTTCTTGCAAAGTCCCTCTCTGTGATGGAAGTCAGCCAACCTGCAACCTGCCTGGTGGGCAGGGTGAGGCCAGGTCTTCCATCTCCACCTTGAGTACTTCCTTGGACCCTGTCCCGTGACATCTTGTCTTCTACATTAAACAGTTTGATTCACTGTCTCCCAGTTAAAAACACAGACAAGAAAAACATATGAAAAAACCCCTCTGTCTTGGACTTAATTCCACAAAGAGCCAGCAGCAATGCTGAAGTGAGCCAGATAAGCACAAGCAAAGGCCCTTGTCCAAATAGCCTGTTTTTTCCTCTGCCCTGCCCATCTCCAGGGGTCGGGGGGCGGGTGGGGGAGCTAAACTGCCCAGGCTCTGGAAAACCCCTTGCTGAGGACTGACCTGGGCATCTAGTGCTGCCCTGTACATTCCCCCTACTTCCTGCTCCACCCTGCATTCCAAGTCTATCTACTGTCTCCTTTCTCGTTTTTCTGGAGAATCTCCATCTCTTCTTCTCTAGCTTCAGAAAGGTTCAGCATATTAGTTGCCATTCACTGCACAAGTGCAGTGGCTCTATCCATTTGAAAAATCTGTCACACAATTTGGGAATAGGGTCTTGGAAGTGGCGACCTTGGACAGTGATTCCTTTAACTGCTGCTTTATGGGAGGCTCCGGGATGTTGGGAGGGAGTGCTGTGGCCCAGGTTTCCTAAAGGTGCACCTGACTACCCTTAGTACAGGAGTCAGTGTTAAAACACCCTAAGGTAATTAGGTCGATTATAATCCACCTGGAGAACTACTGGGAAGATTCTAAAGTTCTGTCCAGGCTGGGAGGGGTTGGGGCCAGTCGGTCATTTCTGGCAGTAACTACCTGGTGAGGTGGTTTTGAAAGAAGAATTTCTGTACATGGGATGGGAAGATTGTCGATTTCTGCCTGTGTGGTGGGTGGGACACAAAGGCATGTGTGCCTCTGGTTTGTGGCCTTTGTTAATGAACCCATTAGAATCACAAGAGAGAAACCAGCTGTGTCAAAAGAGAAGCCAGCAAAGCATAAGCCCGGAGGCACTGGGGCAACTTGAGTAGCATCCTTCAAAAGTTCATCTCCACCTCACTCCTCAGAATGAGACCTAGTTAGAGATTAGGTCCTTTCCTTAGGTGTCATTCATTAGGATCCAGGTGAGATGAGCAGGGCCCCTAAATCCAGGGAAAATGTTTGTAGATAAAAAGCACACAGAGGAAGCCCTCTAAAGAGAGAGGCAGCTTTGGGCAGCCCTACCACAGACCACAGAACCCCAGAGCTGGCGGGACTGACGAGGCTTCTGGAGGGAACACAGCCCTTCGGACCCCTGACTTGAGGCTCAGGGTCTTCAGAACTGTGAGTGAGCATGTTTGCATTATTGGGCCACCAAGTTGTGGAGTTTCATTATGTCAGCAAGGGAATAGGGTGTTGGAAGTGGCTAAAACAGACAAAAACATATTGCTAGTGGGGCTACACAGGCTCGTGTGGGAGAATTTTTAACCTGGGGGACCCCAGCACCTGTATTCCACACCCATGTGGGTACTTGTGATGGTGTGGTAGCTGGTTCCTTTGCCATATCGTGCTGGATCCTGGTACACAGTACTGAGCATTTTCTCAATGAATGACCTAGAGATCTCTGCCCACAGCCTTCTTACAGCCTTGTACCCAGCTCAAAGCACACACTTGAGCTCTGCAGCACATGCTCCTGACAGCCGTGTCATACCTTTGAAGACCAAAGAATTCTTGGGAGAGGGATTAGAATTAAAATGTGTACCTGAAGTGTTAAACTCTCTGGCCAGTTGAATACGTGTAGATTGAAGATCTGTCCAAAGTGAACGCGGAAGTCTGCTCCTAGCTGCCGACTGACCGTCCTGGATACCTCCTTGCTGTTGAAGAGCACCTTTAGATACACGGAGCGCCGCTTTACATCCTCCCTTCGCAAGACCTCCACCCTGCAAGGGGACACCATTTCCAACTGGGATTAGTACTGTTTAGTGAGGGTCCCTGGGGTACTGAGAGAGGGACACTGAACATAAGGAGGCCCTTGAGGAAACCTTTCAGTTAATTAACTCCATTTAATCAAAACAGCCACAAATCTTACAACATTTGCTACAATAAGATATTGTGGTATGCAACTTATAGGGACGCCATTAGCAGGCACTGCAAAGAAACTATGGCCCAAGCATCATTGTATTGCAGCTCTCTTAATCTGTTCAAATAAACCTTACATTTGCATCCAAAACAAAATTTAAGTAAATACATTCTTTGTTAAGTAGAACTGAATTCAAACCATAATAGACAGTTACAGTTACCCCTTGGCTAATACATTTTATTCTAAACATGTAATATATGGCTGCATATTCTAGCAGTTAGATCAGATCTATTTCTCCAATATCCAAGCTTTTTCCTTAACATTTTCAAAACATTAAGACACATTTCTTATTTGTAGAGACCATTCTAATCACAGTTAGATGCATCGTGATGCTTTGCAAGGGTTAAAAAACAGCAGTGTAACAGCCAGAAACTTTAAAGAAATTCAGTATCTGCAAGAGCAGTCTTTAATTCATCATCTATGTTTACAGAGCTACCCTGCAAAAACCTGCCAGTTCCTGGTTCTGTCAATAGTGGTCAAGTTTGCAGTGCATTAAAATCTAGAACTAGCTCGAGCTTTCTGAGTTATGGGTTATGAATTAATTTTTCACTACAGTTAAAATATATAAAACCTAACAGTTACCATTTTGACCATTTTCAGTGTCCATTTCAGGGTTACAAAGGACTTTCACAATGCTATACAAACACCGCCACTGTCTATCTCTAGAACTTTTCATCATTCCAAACAAATTCTCCACTCTCTAAATCAGGTGGCAGCTTTAACTTTTCACATCTCTAGAATTTAGACAACTCCAGATACAAAATTGCTCAAACAATACCAATGGCCACGTAAACAACATTTAACACCAAACTACAGGAAGTATTGAGATACAACTTGGATTCTGACTCAGAGTGTATCTGGATGGGTGATGAAAGTATGGCTTCGGGGTGTATGTCTGGTTCTTTGTCCCTTCTTTGGTGCTATTCCCTGGACACCAAGAATTAAAAACTTTTTCTCCAGATCTGCTGTACTCAGGAACCTCATGCAACAGATAGACCTATCCTCTCCCAACTTTTCTTCATTTCTTCCTAGTCCCACTTTCCTGACAGCATGCTGAAGGGTGATGATGGTCCTTGGTATCTGGGCAGTTCTCCAAACTCCCAGGGAAAACCCAGAAATGAATTAATACTGAAGTGTACATTTTTGGGTAAAATGGTAGTCATGTAAAAGATCACTAAACTGAGTCCAAATTTTCCCTTTAAAAATATGCTGTTATCTTCCCTGTATACTGTCAGACCACAATGCCTTAAAACTGGAGATCAATAGCCAAAGAAATTATAAGATCCTCACAAACACATGGAAATTGAATAACAATCACATCAGCAACCAGTAGGTCACAGAAGAAATGAAACAGTTTCTACAATTAAATAATAATCCTAGTACAACATACAGGAATCTATGGAACACAATGAAAGTAGTTCAATGAGAGAAATTCATAGCAGTGAACACTCATCCTAGGAAAACTGAGCGAGCTGAAATAAACAACCTCAGGCTGAGCCTTAAGCTACTAAAACAAACAAACAAACAAACAAACAAAAAAACCAGCAAGATAAACCCAAAGCTCATACAAAGGAGGAAATTATAAGGATCAGAGCAGAAATTAATACAATGGAGACTAAGAGAATGACACAAAGAATTAATGAATTGAAGAGTTGGTTCTTTGAAAGTATGAACAAAATTGATAAACCCTTAGCCAATCTTATCAAACAAAGAAAGGAAAAGGCTCAAATTCATGCAATCAGAAATAAAAGGGGGAAATCACCACAGATCCAGCAAAAGTCCATAAGATAATAAACACCTACTTTGAGAATCCATATTCCAGTAAGATGGAAAACACAGAAGAAATGAATAGATTCCTAGACACATGGACTTCTAAAATTGAACAAAGAAGATGTAAAAATACTAAACACTCCAATATCAGTTTGTGAAATTGAAAATATAATAAAAAACATACCGACAAAGAAAAGTCTTGGCTCTGATGAATTTTACTGAATTTACTACTGAATTCTACAAAACTTTTAGAGAAGAGTTAATGCCACTATTTCTCAAACTCTTTAATGAAATTCAAAGGGAAGCCATATTCTCAAATTCATTTCTGCAAGCAACCATTACCTTGCTTCCAAAAGCAGAGAAAGGGCCGGGGATTTATCTCAGTGGTTCCGGCACCTGTCTTGCAAGCGCAAGGACCCGGGTTCGATCCCCAGTAACCACATACCATACTGGGCGTGGAGACTCATGCCCAGCAGCAATCAGTACCACATACCACAGTGCCGGGTGTGGTGGCTCACGCCTGTAATCCCAGCACTCGGGAGGCAGAGGCAGGAGGCTTGCTGTGATGTGAGTTTGAGGCTAAGCTCAGGGCGAGCCTGAACTACAAAGCGAGATCCTGTCTCAAAAAAACCTTAAAACAAAACAAAACAAAACAAAACAAAAACCAAAAGCAGAGGAAGACCTAACTAAAAAAGAGAACTACAGGCCAATATCCCTAATGAACATAGATGCAAAAATCCTCAATAAAATACTGGAAAACAGAACACAAAGGATCATCAAGAAGATCACACATTCTGACAAAGTTGGATTCATCCCAGGGATGCAAAGATGGTTCAACATGCATAAATCAATAAATGTAATACATTATATAAACAGACTCAAGGACAGAAACCACAGGGTCATCTCACAGATGCAGAAAATGTATTTGAAAAAAATCCAACACCTATTCATGATCAAAACTACAGAAAATTGTACTAGATGACCTTTATCTCAAACTGATAAAAGCTATTTATGAGAAACGAACAGCCAGCATGTATTAAACGGTCAAAAACTGAAACTTTTCATGATAACATCAGGAACAAAGCAAGGATGTCCACTATTACTGCTCCTCTTCAATATAGTGCTGGGAACATTAGCCACAGCACACTGAGGTTACAGATGAAGGACCCAACCCTCAACCACAGACAGCCACTCAGGAGAGCAGGCAGAGGCCTGTGACCAGGATGCTTCCTCTCTGGGAGCTCTGTGGGGCCAGAGGGATGAATCAGAGGGTGAGTCTTTAGAAATTACCAAACATAAGTAAACACCACCCACTGTTTGTTCAGCCTGTGTGCACAGATGGTTAATGGTGCCCCTGCTTAGACCACGTACCTCAGGAGATACACATTTCATGTCTTGTGTAAGTGTGTGCATGGGTGTGTAGGTGAGTGTGAGCCAGGTATTAATTCCACTTGGCCAGTGTGTCTGCTCACCTGGGACACTGGTCGTTGGGTGTCACGCTCCCTGCCAGGCTCAGCTCTGGAAGCAGCACCGGCTCGCTGGGCCGCCGCCTGCTGTGGGCTGCTCGCTCCCTCACCTGCTGCTCCAGGGCTGCTGGGTTTGGGGGCTCTGGGGGGACCGGCTTCACAGGCTCCTCCTCAGGGTGGGGCTCCTCCTCCACCTCTCCCTGGGGATCTTCTTCTGCTTGTTTCTTTTTCTTCTTCTTGGCCTTCTGGTGGGGAAGAGACAACCTGACATCAAACAGCAGTCTAGGAATTTCACCTGAAAGTGGGAAAGCGGTCTTCAGGGCTGGACGGAGCCTGTGGGAGCCCGGTCCACCTCCAGCAGGTTCCCTGCCATGGCACACATGGTCTCATTCCTCCCACCCCCTGGGCATCGCATGGGAAACCCCTCCTAGTGCTGCAGAAATGAAGTTCTGTGTTATCCCAGAAAGGTGGGGAAATTCTGAAACCATCAAGTCAGCCATCTCTACATACTCTACATCCAGGATGTATTTTCAGAGGGTTAATGATTCCAGTGCTCTGACCATGTGGTCTCATTCTCAGGGCCTATGTCAGCCTGAAAATTAAAGGCTTGAGACCACAATGCACACAATAGGTCACCCTGGTCTGTTACTCACTGCCCTGGAATTCGGTTTTGCAGTCATCTGCAGAGTTGTATAATTTTCTAAGGGAAATAGAGGGATCAATACTGTATGCTCATGCAAAATACAAGCACTGTATTGACTCATGTTAGTGATCACAATGTTCACTCAAATCCTCTGAGTGCTACTACTGAGCCCTGTGCAATATGGCTAGCTGAAGGGCTTTAGTTGAGGGCCTTTTGAGAATCTGCTCGTGCGGTAGTGCCCTATTGAGGGGCAGGGAGAGAGATGGGGAGGAGCCAGCAGGAGATACCAGCCCTTGGTCCAGCCTCCCTCCTTTTTCTCAGTGGCTGCCGTCCCACACTCTCCCCCTACTACCCCGGGTCTAGGCTAGAGAATGTTTACAAACTTGGGCTTTTTTCCAAGCTTTCCATTGCTGGTACGAAGCTTTGAATGCTTCCATCTTCTGTTCATACTCTTCTGTGTGCTCTTCCATCAACTCATTTATTTCAGCTTGGATTTCTGCTTCATATGCTTCTTCATCTGCTTTCTGGTCAACTTTTTCCCTTTAAATTAATTCACATATCCTTGGTTATTTCTTGGAATTAATTAAGAGAGTAAGAAGGAGAAATAAGTCCAGAGAGCATTAATTATAACAAATACATATCCTGGGTCTGGATCCTCTAAGAGTGCTGTACAGCTGGACGTGCTGCAGCATGCTTACAATCCTATCTCTGGGAGGCTAATTGCAAGTTCAAGTCCAGCCTGGTGACTTAGTGACTCAGCACGTCACTGTCTCAAAATAACACCTTAGAGAGTGCTGGGGGATGGCCTGCTGCTTAAGGTGGAATGAGCCCTACCGGTGCTGACACAGGGCCTAGAAATGTCCAAGGGCAGAAAGTTCCACTGCAGTTTTTGGATCAGTTCTTCAGCCCTCCAAGGAATCATTTAATTTGGTCCTTGAAACCACTCCTGGTCATCAAATTGCTGATTCAAGATTGTCTCTGATGATCTGGCTGCTCTTCCTTCCACCAGGGAATGAGTCCAAAGCAGCGTTTCCCAATGCAGCTCAGTGAGATGTCCTACCACAGAGACATGCTGTGACCGCATCAGCTCCACATTAAATGAAAGTGGATTCCTTGCTGCTCCTCTATTTGGAGCCCTTTGCACGTTAAAGAATAGTGGGACTTCCAACTGGGGTATCGTACACATGTGGTCCCCAAATCCTGCCCAGCACTTTGGAGTTAGGGTGCAACAAATTAACTATGCTGCTTTTCCTCCTGTGTTTCTGCTTTCCAAGTTCCTCACTCACAAATCTCTCCTGTGCATGTTAAGTAAACTTAGTTAGATGGCTAGATATTTGCTTAACACCATTGTGACCTAGTGGTTTGGCAGTGCTCAGTTCTCTAAGACACACGTCTCTGGTGAGAGACAGCACGTTAGATGATGCACCGTGGCACCTGGAACTTATGTGCATGGAGAAATCTGCCCCCCAAATCATGTTGCATCTCAGATTACAGAGAACTGTTGAGTTTTCTGATTTTGATCCCAGGGCACAACAGTTGTTACTTCTAGGATAGAAGGGCTGCTAGAGAGAGGGACAGGGGTGCTCTATTGCTTAGCTCATAATTGTTTAAACGGCTTCTATGGCTGAAACAATTCTCTTGATGTGTGACATAGCCCAGTAAAATGAATTTAAAAAGCGTACTTTCTCAGAACAAGTTTCAAGGACGTATTTGTAAACCTCTGGAACTCTCGAAGGGACTTCATCTCTTTCCACACTTTTATGATGGCCTTGAGCAGTGCTCTATCCTTCTCCTGTTCAGCATCACGCAGTTTTCTTGTTTCCCTACAGGACAGGATAATATATGTGTAGATTAAAAAATGATTTAGATGTGTTTGTTCACAAATAAAAATGGAGCCAATAATGCCAGGTGGTTACATATTCAATTAAATAGCTATATACATTTCTAAGTAAGTACTAGAAGAAAACCAAACATCAATTTAAAATAAATGCAAATTTAAAGACAACAGGATTTTTGAAAGGTGTATTCTTAATTTCCTCTACATGAATCTGGTTTGAATGAATCTAAAATATCCTTTAAAATTCTTATAATGATGTGCCCTTAAACTACCAAGCTCCTTTGCAGTTAGGAAGAGGAGGGACCCGGCAGTAAAGGCTGTTCTCATGGGGAAAGGTGCTGTAAAGGCAGCAGAGAATGCTGCCCTCCAAGAGCACAGCAAAATGCTGACAGCTTTCTGTGCGAACACAGACAGTGAGTTGATACTTGGGAAGTGAAGTAATATTCTTGCAGCCTTGGAGAATTTCCAGTGCTAACGAAATGACCAATATTCTTGGTTTGACCAGAAAAAGCATCAATTGAAAATATTTTTCTTTATTTCCAATATCTCAAGACTTTAGGAATGGTTCCCTGCTTTATCTTAAGCCCTCTTAACAAATGAAAGTCACACCCAGACCCCAAAGATATGCTAGTATGCCATGAATGAGTGAATGAATGAAGGAGGCAATTATTTAATTTCTGACTAAGGGCCCTCTGTCATTCTAAGCAATTCAGAAGCATCTAGGAGAGAGGACGTGTCTGTCCTCAGAGAGGGTACAGTTCCTTTCCAGAGAAAGGATGGTGACCTGCAGCCCAGGGCTGGCCTGAGAGACACCACAAGAAACCACAGAGGAGCAGGCAGAGCTGAGCCCTTGACCTCAGGAAGACCTGCGTCTGGAGGTGGCTTCATCTTAGAGACAGGACAGAGCAACAGTAAGCCTGGTTCCTATTGCTTACTCCTTATGGCCACGGCAAAGGAAGAGGGCTGAAGATGACAGCAAGGAACCAAGATGCAGGCTTCTCTAAAGTCTTTAGAACAGCAAGAAACAATGGAACAAGATGAGTGCATGCTCCTGAGGGGCTCAGTGCAGCCTTGTGGGGAGGTGTGAGCTGTTGGCCTGGGGGGCCACATAGGTCCGATTCTGGCTCTCATTTGCTAGGTGGGCTACTCCCGGGAGGAGACCTGCAGAGTTGTTGGAATCCGCTCAGAGCCTAGGCTGGCACCTGGCAGTTGGCCCACACGTGCTGTCTCTCCTGACCAGGCAGCCCTTGCTATGTCCTGTGCCTTCTTTTTAAAAACTACAATAAAAAATTATTTTTCTGATTTATATGGCTTTAGGCTTTCTGTTTTTTTTTTTTTCTCCTTTTTCAGTTCCCAACAAAAGAAGTTTCCAGAAATATAAGAAAAAACAAAACAAAACTTCTTAGCAAGAAAATATTGAGTTAAAGGAGGAAAAAAAAATCACAAAAGAATTGCAGCCAGGGGGCCAGGGATTTAGCTCAAGTGGTACTGTGCCTATCTTGAAAGTACAAAGTAGTATGCTCAATCCCTGGCGCACGTGTGCATGTGCGCGCGTACACACACACACACACACACACACCAGAGAATTATGGCCAGAGCTGGGCATGGTGTGGCTCATAGCTGTAATGCCAACCCTTGGGAGGCTGAGGCAGAGGATCACTGTGAGTTCCAGACCAGCCTGGGCTACACAGTGAGTTCAAGGCCAGCCTGAATTACATAGGTGGAACCTTCTCTTAAAAAAAAAAAAAGGGCTGTGGCCAGACCTGCAGAGGAGAGAAAGGCAATCTGAGTACACAGTAGAGAGTAGAGAAACATTTTAGTGTAGCTTGATGTTCATGGGGTCTGGAATGTGGAAGGAATGCTCAGCTCGGAGATGATTCTAAAACTACCAAAGAACAGATACATCTGAAGTAAATACAGATTTAAAAGAAGGTTAAAAAGAAAACAGATGCACCCTGTAATTCCAATACGTGGGAGGCTGAAGCAGGAAATTTACATATTTGAACCAGCTTGGACAATTCAGCAAGATCCTGACTCAGAATGTCTGGAGATGTAGCTTAGTGGGAGATTGCCCTGGGTTCCATCACAGTACCAGGAATAAAAAGAAAGTAAACAACATCTGAGGAACTCTGAAGACGTATGAACTGGGCAGAGGAGGGAAGGCATAGGATTTTAAGTGATATTCACATTTCATTTTCTACATATCTTTATTTTTGGAGAATAATTATGGCTTTAATTTTTGAAAAAAATCTTTTTTGCTTTTTGAGACTATGTTTTGTAATGT
This sequence comes from Petromus typicus, assembly GCA_004026965.1. Classification (NCBI taxonomy): domain Eukaryota; kingdom Metazoa; phylum Chordata; class Mammalia; order Rodentia; family Petromuridae; genus Petromus; species Petromus typicus. The sequence continues at coordinate 22,883 of PVIR01001585.1, read as the reverse complement.
AGTTCAGGCTGGGCTTGAACTCACTATGTAGCCCAGGCTAGCCTCATATTCACAGCACGTCTTCTACCGCAGCCTCCCAAGGGCTGGGATTTCAAGCCTACAGTACCATTTCCTGCTAATGTTTGAGTTAAAAAATTATGAATAATTCAAAACCTGGAAAAGTGCATACTATGTTTCCCTGAAAATACTACCTAATTAAAAAATAATCAGCTTTAAAAACTAGACATCAAAAAATGCCAGCACCGGGGATTAGCTCAGTGGCACCGTGCCTACCTTGCAAGCACAAGGGCCTGAGTTTGTTCACTGGTATTGCAAAAAAAGAAAAAAATGCCAGCCCAAATGACCTCTCTGACCTGTCACCACAGAGTGGCCACCAGACAAAAGAACAGGAAGTAAAGCCTTCCACATGACGCTGGCCATCACCATGGTAATGACCAGCTAAGGCTTACCCTCTAGTTAGGTCTTATTTTCAGGAAATTGCAGTGTGATAAATAGTGTGATATCTGCTAATGTTTTGCTCCTGTGCTCTGTGAGCCTTTTGCTTTTATGAAGGGCTGAAGATCACCCCCTCTGTCTCCCCAACTCTCTTCCATGAGGAAGGTGCCCAGCACGTGAGACTCCAGAGCAAACAGCTGTCGTCTCAGATGATCTTTAGGTCTTATGAGCGACACCGCAGTGACACCTGGTCTTTTCTATCTGAGAAAAGCCAGGACAGACAGCACAGGTCGCTGGGTCCCAGCTCTCCGCACCTTCCACCCTGGACCCAGCATGGCCCTGCTACTTTCCCAAGTGTGACACCAGCCCTGAATCGGACGGGATGCCGTGCTTCCTCACATTTTCCCCCACATGAATGGACTTCAAATTCTGTTAATATGATGGGATGTATCACATTGCATTTGCGGGGTTTTCACATGTGTTCGATGCATTTAGGAAAATCTATGTGTAAAATAAACTAAACAAATATAGATCTAACAGGAGAGAGAGGGAGGGAGAGAGACTGAGAAACAGAGACAGAGAGAGGCAGAGAGAGATCAGTAGTTAGAATTATAAACTTTACTCACCGAATTTCAGATTTATAGTCACTGATGGTCTTTTGAGTGGCATCAAGAGACTGATGAGGTCCTTCTGGGTGGAGGCCGGTCTGCACAGCGTTCCTCAGAGCATGAAGCTTAAAAAGACGTGGACACATTAGTGATTCTGCCCACCAGGGAGGCAGTGCGGCCGACCCGCCGAGTTCCCAGGAGCCGGGCGGCGGGAGCATGCTGTGGACGGGGGCGGAAACGTCCCCCTACCTCCCACCACTCACTGAAAGGGACTGGCAGAGAATTGTCTGCTTTCTTCTAAAAAATCTGAAATAATAATGAATACTGTCTGTCCATTCTTGTTCTGTGGCTCACAGAAATATTTTTATATGAATATCTCAAAAACAAGTTCACATTCTAGCTGACAGCGGGTCTTTCTGGGTCCTGTGTGTACTATGGTACGGTTGCGATCTGAGAAAATCTGAAATGAGCGGCTCATAACAGCGGGCATTGTGGGGTAGCCTCTGATTTGGACAGTAGGTTTTAAAGTGAGGACATGAGACTATGTAGTGTAACTGAACATGGCAAATGCTTAGGTCTTAATTGTTGTTTACAGTTAAAGACGTTTTCCCATTAACCCCTCACTTGAGACATAACTGCCCCACTGTTTTTGCCACTTTCTGCAGCAGTTCTGGGAGTCCTTTTTGTGTCATCCATTGTGCTCTGTGGGGCCCATGATGTCCTGAATCAATTCAAAATCTTTGCATTTCATGGTCATTTTGACTTTGGGAAAGAGCCAGAAATTACAGAGTACCAGATTTTTTTATTTAAATAAGTATTATATATTTAAATATATACTATATTTTGTGGTCACCCTTTATAGAATGGCCTAGAGTTAAATTACCAGGGGAAATCCCATAGGATAGGGTCACTTTGGAAATAACTCCAAATAGCAGCTATTGTTCTGAGAGTCAGCTGAGGCAGCTGTCTGGTGCTTAGCTGTCACCTTATGGGAAAAATAAATAAAAGACAAGAATGTCTTTGAGGAGAGATTTTCAAGGTCCCATTGATCTCAGGACCTGAGACCACTTGAGCAGGTAGTGCCCCTTCTCTTGCCACTAGCACCCACTTTTTGCGGGTGCATAGCTCATGTTCCTCCTGAAACTCTGTCTCGAAGTCAAGTATGCCATTGAATTTGCACTTGTAAAACTGCACGCCATCTAAACTCTTCCTATTGAGTCTATTTGATTTTTTTTTCTTTTCTTTGTGGTCCTGGGGATCGAACTCAGGCCCTTGTCCTTCCAAGGGAGGCACGGTACCACATGAGCTAAACCCCCAGCTAGCCTTCAGACAAGATGAGGCATCACATCTCCCAGACAGTGGGAAGAGATGAGACACAGGACCACTTCAGTGCCAAAAAGCATTTTCCTCCTTAGCCTATCAGAACTAACCCTACAAATGTGTGGTGACTACACGTACCTTGTCTGTAAGAAACTTGGCTTTGTTTCTCTGATGTCTTGCAAGGTACTGGTCATACAGCTGAGCCAGCTTGGCTGCCAAAACATGCTCTCGACTAAAACAGGGGTGATGAGTGAAGATTAAACCTGAAATATCGATGTCCAGTTGGAAGTTCCCGGGAGGGTCTCCAGACCCAACCATATGCTGAGTCCTGTGCACGTACTTCACTGCCTGCCAGAGAGCAGAGAGCAGGTGAGCCCAGGGGAAGCGCTGATGAGATCCTGGTGCTCTAATCCTCAAAGCGACAGGACACAAAATACCTCCTGGCTCTCCGAGTCAGGCAGAGGGCCCTGCCTGGTTAGGGGCCTGCTCTTTTCTGAACATTGAAAAGGGACCTGAAAGAGTAGGACTGAGAGGAAACCACTCCAGTTCTGCTTTCCACCTTTCTGGCTTTCTTACTCCTCCAGGTCATAGTTGTGATCTTTTTCACACACACTTTCTCATTTCTGGAAATCTTGGATCATGTAGCTGGTGGCCTAGAAATGTTTTCAATGTGAGAAGTGTAGATTCTAAGCACAAATGGTCATCATTTGGGTCAGAAATACATATCTGAATTTTAAAACCTGGCGATGTTTTTGTTTTGTAGATGGCTGTTACAGACTTTTCCTTAATGGCCCTCCATGTTGGCACCCAGTTTTCTCGGGGTGAGGTGACGATACTGGGAAAAATAAAGCAAGGAGGGTGGGAAGTAGCTGAGTCCAGGGTGTAGAAAATGGGGAGGGGGGGTTCCTATGGAGAATTTATTGGATTGTTTTGTGTTTAATGAATCTGTTTTCCTTCCTTAAAATCTTTAAGACATTCTTCACCAGTTGTCACTTCTCACTGAGTCTGTGAACTTGAAGACAAAGGGAGATCTGTGGAGGCTGGAGACCATCACTCAATGATCTTTCTCAAAATGAGCTTTGGAAGCTGTTAGCATTGCCTGGATAATGGTACGATGATGTGGCAAAACGTTACAATTGATGATGGTACATGGAAGTTGTAAATACTCCAGTTGAAACTGATGGATGCTCTTTGCTTTCACCAGTTATGGGTAACATGTTCAGTAATTTATCCATGTAACTGTGAGGTCATGGGAGATGAGAGGCTAGGTTCAGCAGCCTTGGGTTCTAGCCCTGGCTCCACCTTGAACTTGCCCTTGGGCCTTAGGCAAGTCAGCCTCTGTCTCCTGGCCCCTATGGCTTCTTAGAAATGGAAAGTTGAAGGAAAAGATTCAATTAGCATTTTGTAGTTCACCCAGCATAATAACAAGCACTTCAATGTATCATCTCACTTACTCTACAAAGATATATAGGTGGCTGCTATGCACTGAGGTCCACTTTCCAGCAGCAATCAATTTAGAGAGGAAAAGGTCTTTGGGTCTGGAAGAATAACATCCGGGATGTACGGAGGGTGTATGGAAACCCTGAAAAACTAGTATGTTCACGTATATGGTAGACCTGCATAGGATGAGGTTAACTGTACCTCGGTACCTTCTAAAAAATGCTCTGTTCGATCCCCAAAATGCACTGGCCCATGACCCAATAACTGGGGTGGGGGTATGTGTCTGCCTGAAGCTCAGTTAATGAAATATGAAAAGCTTCCAGGACTCCTGAAAGTCCTTGATCACACTGCTCAAGACTTAGTTTTCTTCCTTTCAGAGAGAAATACCCCGAGTCCTTCATCTTTTCCCTATGTGTCTTCCGCTTTGTGTCTTGAGAACCACTGGGGAGACAGAAGCAGCAGCTCCTCCGTGCACCTCCAGGGGGATATGTAGGCGGAAGCTGGCCCGAGGGTGCCTCAGGCTGGTCAGCTGGATCTTATTGAGCCCAGTGCGACCTTTCAGAGGCCAGTTCTAAACATACTCACTCTTTTTTTTTTTCATTTATTCAAATTTTTATTGGTACATTATACATGCACATCATGATTGCACTCGACAATGAGAATTTGTACCAGTATATGACACAACTTAATTCTTATTTTTTCCCATTCCCTGACCCACCCAACCACCCCCTCCCTCTATATACATAAACCTTGTTTCCTTTCTTTGTTATTACCATCACATGAATTTTTCCCGTTATTTACCCCTATACCCCATTTACTTTAAATATTTTCTATTTCACAATATCTACCATACATTCAAGAACTCATTTACATCTTCAGTTTCTCATACCAGAGAAAAGATACGATATTTACACATCTGTGACCTATTTATTTCACTTATGAGGATGTCCTGAAGATACATCCATTTGAGTATGAATGACTCAATCTTATCATTTTTTATGGCAGAGTAATACTGCATTCTATAAAAGAACCACATCTTCTTTATCCAGTCTCCAGTTGATGGACATTTTGGTTGTTTCCAAGATTTAGCTATCACAAACTGAGCTGCTATAAACATGGGTGTACAAGTCATTGTGATATGAATCTTTCATTTCTTTTGTGTATACACCTAGCAGAGGAATGGCAGGGTTAAATGGGACCTCAAATCCTAGTTTTCTGAGAAATCTCCACACTGATCTTCACAGTGGGTGTATGAGTCTACTCTCCCACCAACAGTGGAGAAGGGGTCCTTCTTCTCCACAGCCTCGCCCATATTTATTTCTGGCTAATTCTGAGATAGCAGCCACGCTTTGTGGTGTGAGATGAAATCTTAGTGTTTTTTTCATCTGCATCTCTCAAATGATTAGTGATGTTGAACATTTCTTTCTATGCTTCTTGGCTGCTTTTACTTCTTCCTCTGAAAAGTGTGTTCATTTCAGATGCACAGTTTTGATTAGGATCTTTAAACTTGGGTGGGCTGATTTTTGTATATTCTAGACAGTAGACCTTTGTCCGAGAAACAGCTGGTAAAGATCCTTTCCCATATTGTTGGTTGCCTTTTTCCTCTGCTGGTGGCTTCCTATGCTGCGCAGAAGCTTTTTAATAAGATGAGATCCCATGTGTTGATTTCTCCTGCCAGTTCTCATGCTCTAGAGGTTTTGTTCAATATAGTGCTGGAAACATTAGCCACAGCAATTAGGCAAGAGACAGAAATGAAAGGAATAAAGATGGGAAAGGAAGAAGCTAAGCTGTCATTATTTGCTGATGACACAATACTTTATATAGAGGATCCTAAAATCTCAACCAAAAGACTGCTACTTAATCACCAAATTCAGTAGCATAGTTGGATACAAGGTCAATGCTCAAAAATCATTAGCCTTTATATACACAAACCACAGACACACTGAGAGAGAAATTGGGAAGTCAATCCCTTTCACAATAGCATCCAAAAAAATGAAATATCTAGGAATCAATCTAACAAAGGAGGTGAAAGACCTCTACTTGAAAACTGTAGCACTCCGAAAAAGGAGATAGAAGAAGATACCAGAAAATGGAAAGACATCCCTTGTTCCTGGGTTGGGAGAACCAATATTGTCAAAATGTCTATACTCCCACAACTACTATACAGATTCAGTGCAATCCCAATTGAAATCCCAACAGCATCACAGATCTAGAGAAAACAATTCAAAAATTCATCTATAACCACAAAAGACCAAGAATAGCAAAAGCAATTCTAAGCAGTAAGGACATGATGGGGGGTATTATGATCCCCTACTTGAAACTATACTACAAAGCCACTGTGATAAAAACTGCATGCTACTGGCAAAGCAACAGACCCAAGGATCAGTGGAGTAGATCAGAAGATCCAGAAAGAACTCCAGACACACTAAACCACCTCATCTTTGACAAAGGAGCCTAATACCCTCAGTAGAGGAAAGATAGCCTCTTTAACAAACGGTGCTGGAAAAAGTGAGCTTTAACTTGTCAAAGACTAAAGCTAGACCTATCTCTTTCACTGTGTACTAAAATAAAATCAAAGTGGATTAGAGACCTAAATATTAAAACAGAAACACTACACCTGCTGCAAAACACGTTAGATACAACTCTGGTTTACAGAGAGACTTGAAGACAACGGTTTACAGAAAGACTTAATGAATAAACATACTCACTCATGACAGTATAATAATGAAGACCCATTTCTATACTCTTAGATTCAGTTAAAAGAGTAATTCGAATACAATTATAACCACATCAGTGTTAGAAGGTTTTAATCCTCACGTGGCCACCATGTGCTCGCTTAGATAACCTGGATTAATTAAAAATTTCCACCTTGCAAAACATACCACTACACATCAGTTCACAGGCAGCATGTAAAAGTGCCCCTCTAGTTGCTTGGTGCCCAATAATTCCTGCCTTTGCTTGCCTCTTTTCACCGGTTCTGGAGTTGTGATGTCACTCTGGTGTGGCTGGCAGGTTCTACCTTGCACACCCCTGGGATGAATTAGTGACACTGCTGAAATGATTCTCTTCCCTTGCAAGGTGGCCTTGGGCTGCCCAGAGTCTGTAGTTGCACTCACTAATCTGCTTCAGTCCATGTCCCAGAAATTGCTCAGTCTCTGGCTTAGTTAAATGTAAGAGGCTCCCAGGGCACCTGGTAACCACTGAACTCAGCTCCTCAAAAGCCCACTTCTGTTTCTGTTAGGCAAAAAGATGCTTACTTGTGTTTTCATCGCACCTTTCCATTTCTTTTATATTGGCAACCATGAGGAGAATAGTAGCAACAATTTCTCCCAAGGAAAGATAGTGTATATAGCGTATATTTTAGTGTGATGCTTTCTTCTATCTTCAATGGAAAGCTGAAAAGCAAAGCTCTGAGAGGTGGTGTGTGGTGAGCTTCTCAGCCTGTGCCAAGGTCAGGGACACTCGGCACCGAGCCTTACCCATAATGCAGCCGACAGTGTTCTGCTTCTGGGCTTCTCCAGTTTAGGCTCAAATTTACCCTAGAATTTCTAAAGGAGACAGAAGAGATGGACTGGCACCCCCGACTCTACCCTCCGCATTAGTTATTCTCCTGTTTTCTCATTTCAGCCCGCATTCATTCTCTCCGTGGTTCACGTGGAGATGGACAGAGGTGTGGGTGGCTGAAGGGCCATATATATGTGTAAGTTCACACTGTCTGGATCACTAATTATATCAAGCATCATTTGAATGGATCCAAATAGATGATAAAACCTTCACAGGCTAAGCCTTACGTGTCTATTTCTTAACTATTTCCAGCATTACATTCGTTTTGCACAAAGTAGCTATTCATTAAGAATTGTCTGCAGTAATATTTTACAATCTAATCTATTAAATCTATAGTTTAATGAGGGGCATACTGATATATCATCTCTATACTCACAAAACCAGTGAGGTGAAGAATATTAGGATTTTTCCCTACTTTTTAAATTAAGGAAATAGGACCGGGTAGGGACAGGGACCAAGAAGAAGCCACATTCTAGTGGCAGACAGCAGCACGCTGCTGGGACTCTGACCCCGCCTATGACTTGTCTGCTCATAGTCTGACTTTTAGGAATAACCAGCTACAAACTAGCTAAATAAGTCTTTTCTCCTTTAACGTATTGGGTATTTTTCCCCAGCAACACCTAAGACGCGCCTGCAGACGTGGGCTGACTGTCTTTTCGGCGTGAAGTACCAGGTGGGCAGAGCCAGGCTGTCTTAGGAAGAGGCCTGCTGTTGGCTCTTTATGCAGAGGGCTGAGTTATCCAGAGAGAAAGTCAAGTGGAATTTGCAATGGCAGTGCCCCGAGCTGTTTGACGAAAAGGCGCGTCCAGTCTTAGGACTCACGCGCAGGGCCGTGTACCTTTTTATACAGCGTCTCGAGTCCGGCCGTGGCACTGGGCTCCTGGGACAGCCGCGGTGCCCGGCAGGGAAAGGGCTTGAAGGGACTCGGCAGAGCCAGGATCCGGCCGTCATCGCCGAACCACTTCCTCTCCTGCAGATGAAGCAGAGGAAAGGACCATGTTTTCTTCTATTTGAACATAAAACGGTTTACAAGGCAAATAACACCGGTGGAAAATTGTGTCTAGTACAGGTTTCACAGACCTTCTCCTCCCAAAGAGAACTTTAAATGTCTCTATGCCCACTGGAAATTGTGTCTTCACTAACACCTTCCACAGTTAAATAAGGGCACTGCTCCCGACCACCCTTCAAGAAAGTTTAAGAGAAATCTTAAATGAAAACTTAAGGAAGTTTATGTTCCATTCACTAAAAAATTTAAGGGGGAAAACCAGAGGAGAAAAACTAGAATTTGATAGATATTCTATCTATAGAGAATTCAAATGTTAGCCTGGCCTGGTGGTGCATGCTAGTAACCCCAGCACTCAAGAGGTGAGGCAGGAGGATCTCCACAAATGCGAGGCCAATGTGGGCCTCAGTGAGTTCTAAGCCAGACTGAACAACATACCGAAAACCCCAAACTAACACCAAACATAACAAAAATTCCACGAGTGGGGAAAGAGTGCTAACATCTGGTTCAGCTGAAGCCAGGACGCAGCGCGCGAAGGGATGAGGCTGGAGCTGGGAGCCTGAGCTGTTTGAATATCAGGCAGTGTGCTGAAAGGCAAATACGGGCAGGCGAAAACCACGTGTGGGGGGCGGGGCGCACTCACCGGCTCCTGCCGCAGCAGCCGGCTCTCAGCGATGTTCTGGTTGGCCCGCGTCACTTCCGGCCGCGCCCCCGTGTACAGGCCTTCATCCTCCGGGAACCTGGGCTGCACATTCTCCGGAAGCTTCTTGCAGGTCGGCACTGCAGGTTCCACAAACAATACCTTGAACAGGAGCGCCATCCGCGCATTTCAAACTGCCGTTGCCGAATTCTAACAACCCTCAGAGATCGCCTTTGCGTCCCTGGAAACTCCGAGTGCGGACCATGAATTTCTCGAAGCGAGGAAGAAGAGATGAATGTTTGTTCATCTGCCTTATTGCGTCACAGAATTATATACCGAGGAGGGAACACCGAAATAATTCGGGACCTAACTCGCCAGTGTGGCATACAGAGAAGGGCAGGAGTACAGAACTGACGGTGGTGGTGAACACTTGTAAATAACCCCAGCACTCAGGAGGCTGAGGCAGGAAGATTGCTGAGTTTGAGGCCACCCTGGACTACGCAGTGCGTTCAAGTCCAACCTTGTCTCCAAAATAAAACGAAGTTAAGCCAAGAAAAGTAGAAAAGATAGGAATGTAATATTCCTCTCAAAGGGTCTGGGGTGCGCACTTCAGCTCCATTACTCTTCAGTGGAGCCAGTTTGGCCACACACTCTTTGGAACTCTTTCCCTGTACAACAGAAACAGTGGTTCTATTCCCTGGGTTCCTGGGACAGCCACATTCCAAGGGCGGAGTGCGGCCTGTAAATCACGGCCTCTGAGAGCTGTTACTGCAGCTCGGAGGATGGCGTTCGCCTTCGTCCTGGGGACCCTGGCTTCCATTCCAGCACGGGAAAACAAAAAACAAATCTTTCTTCATTGAGTAAATGTAACCATGACCTCATTTATTTTTTCAATCTTTTTATTCAGAGGACTAATCTTTATGAGATACTCCAGTGTCAAGTGCTCAAGAACACTGGGGTCTGGGCCAGGCCACCACTGTCTGGTTCCACTGAGACCTCAGAAGGAGGGACAAGCAGCAACAAGAAATGGTCTTGTTTTTCCTTTTTGAGACAGAGTCTCATTATGTAGTCTAGGCTAACCTCAAACCGGGGGAGATCCTCCTGCCTCAGCCTCCCCAGTGCTAGGATTACAGGTGTGCTCCACTGCACCCACCCAGCAACAAGAAAGGAAGCTCTCTACAGGATCCCATCAGAGGTGACATGTGTGCTGAAGAAGATCCTTGGGTGGTAATAACTCGGGTAGGGGAGCTACACATACGGAGAGGCTTTTGCAGGAGGGAGGTGTGAGCAGAGGGAGCAGCTGCATCGGCAGGAAACCAGGTGCATCGGGAAGAGCTCACACAGTCCGTGTCTGGGTCAGCAGTGATGGCTGGGGCAAAGTTCCACACGTTAGAACGTGGCCAACACTCCCCAGCAGTGCTGTGCCTGCCCACGTGGTGTGCGGCACCTTCTGCGCCAGTCTGAGCCTGGCCGCTCTGCAGGCTTCAGCCCAGGAGCTGGCCCCACACGGGGCCTGGCGTGCACTGGCTGTTCTGTGTGGGTTTGCACACACACACTCAGCCAGGCCCTGTGATGACAGTCGCTTGGGGCACAGTCCTCTGAATGCACCCTGTCTTTATGCAGGTAGCAGAGGCGCTGCGCGGTCTGTGTCTAGAACTCTGGTCCAAGCTGAAGCTTCGCCCTGTGACCAGCAGCCAAACACTGATGGTCTCCACAGCTTTTTGTGAGAACATGCGCCAAGTGTGTGTGTGTGCATTGATTACACTGCTGTGCCTACAGAATTCAACTAAGACAGCATAAGGCCAAGATAAGCGCACATGTCTGCGTGACCTTTAGGGACCCTGTGGAGGTCGCTGCTCCCAAGGGAGGGATGGCACAGGGTGGATTGATGCTTTGGTCACCTACATACAGACAAGGATGTCCACTCACATCATTTCCTCAGTACTCACAGCTGACACAAATACCCAAAGCCATTTTGTAGGGAGTTTTCATAGCCTCCTGTCCACAGGCGAGGCACAAATCGGCCTGCTGCAGGCCCACTCTGGGCAGCAGGGCTGCTGCTCTCCCTGCTCCCGTGCATTCTGCTGTGGGGTCGCCCCTCACTGTCCCTCTTGGAGCCTGGAGAGGATCCTTTGGCTCCCCTGCGCAGAGCAACCAGGGCTCCAAAGGTCTCTCCCCGGGCTGTCCAACCTCACTTCCAGCCACGCTGGCATCAGCCCCCAGTGAGCAAGCACGTGTGGTCTGTCTGATCTCTGCCCAGCTCCAGTGGGGTCGCCAGAGATGCCTGGCCATGAGCCTCTGAACAAGATACGGGACCATCTGCTGCATGTGTCCCCCTCTGTACTCCACGACACTGTATGCAGAGCAGCTAAGTGTGTGACCCCGTAGGCAGCCAACCTGGCACATCACCCACTCTGCCCCGTCCTGTCTCCAGAGTCCCGGCTGGGTCTGTGGCCCTCTGGGCTTCTGCTCCTGCATCTAACCACCTGGCAGCAGAGACATGAGCTGCCATTTGAGGCAGGACCTGCCAGGCACGGGGATGACAGCAGCAGGCGTGCACCGCACCCTAGCAAAGCCTGCGGTGGAGAGCAAGGCCACAGGATGCAGTCGTTGTTGATATTACTGGGCCCAGCCATGTCCTGGGGGCATTTATTTTTGCCAGGTAACGATTTTTAGGAGGAAATTTGGGATGTCCATCAAATTCCGGTACTTTGAAACCCCATGACTCAAAATGACCTTTCAGAAGGAAACAATATTTTGTCCTTGACTCAGCATTTCATGGGAACTCAGATAGAACAGGGCAAATTAACAGGAAACTGCTCTTCGTAGATGCCACCAAGATGTCCCTGTTCTCTTCTTTCCCCTCCCCAATGGCATTGGAAAGAAAGAGGGTGAAGCCCAGGCCAGAGAGAAAGCCTGGTGGGCTGCTGCTCAGCAGGTGGTCCCAGCTGCCGCGCCCGAGGGCAGAGGGCGGGAAAGTGCACAGAGCCAGGATCCCAGGGTCTCAGTGTCCTTGGACCCCAGAGGTGGCCAGGTCGGATGAAGCGGTTCCCTCAGAACCGTGGGTTTCTTCTGCTCTTCTATGAATAAATGTTGGTTGAATGAATTTTTTCCATGTTCTTTATTTTTTGGTCTGAAGATATTTCTTGATTATTAGATTAAACCAGTAAGTACAATCAGTTCTAGAAATGAGCTATATATGATGTATGATAAAACTACAGTGAGTATTAAAATTTTAAGAACGTACTACTCTGAGACATATTGTTGTTATCCTCCTGAGAGCACTGACCTTCACCTCACAAACCCTTGTCCCATCAATCTGGCCGCTTTCTGAAGCAGCTCTGCTTTTCCTCTTTTGTGAGTGTCTTTAGTAGAAGAGACGTGGCTTCCTCAGCTCCCTAAGTCAGTCATCAGCCAGCAGCACCTGCCGTGTTTTTAAATGATGCATCATCATGAGACTCAAGAGAAAAGTCTTCCGGAAGTGCTTCAGAAAGTGGTCGGAATGACGTGTGAGTGTATCTGAAGTATTCTGTGAGGAGTTACTGGCAGCAGGTCTTTTACTATAGTTAAGTATTACAAATACAATTAAACCACCACTGTACTTTTTGACCACACCTCATGTATACAGCAGGCGCACTTCATCTGAGGGAAAATGAACATGTTCAAGCTGAGCAAAGAAATAAGAAGAGCAAGTACCTGCTTGCCTGCTGGGGACAAAGAGGATCTCCTTTTCCTTCTCCAGCCAGGTGTGGATGCTTTCATATTCCGCAGGTAGGACAGCCATGAAGTCATCAGCTGCGGGCTCCAAACCCAACAGGAAGTCCTCCGCGTCCTTCCCACTGAGCAGCCCTTCTTCGTCCTGCGTGATGTAAAAAACAGCATGCAAGAGCGTGTTTATTAGGAACTCGTTATATTATACTCATATGATACTGAACTCATCAAATTGGACATGTCCTACAGCAAAACTGAACTGATAGCAGAGAACTATCTAGCATTTCACATGCAACAAAAGGGTTCCGTTGTTTGTTTTCCACTGTTCCATACGCCCGGGACATGTCAGAAGCCAGGAGCGCTGACGACTCAGAGACGTGGTCAGCAAAAGGACTGAAGTCCCGCAAAGCCTAACCAGTGCAGAGAACTGACTTCTAAACTGTGTAGTTTTGAACCTCTTGTCTGACACTGCCAAGAGCAAAAGCAACAGGGGTGTGAAATATCTGCAGTTTAGGAATTTTGTTTCATTGTTTCCCTGAGTTTTTTCTGTTTCTGTGTCCTTTCTCTCCTTTTCTTTTTATCTTTTTCTTCTTTAAAAATTTAAGCCACATAGCTGTGTTTGAGCAGTATGAGAAGACCAGGGGGAGCAGCCTAGCTACATGCCTCCTAATATTTCTTCTCCAAATGTGCAAAGCAACAGAAAGGGAGAAGTCAGTCTCCATGGAAACCATGCTTTCAGCATAATTTTACAGCAGAAAATGCCAGAAACCATCAGAAAATGAAGAGAAAGGTCACTAATACAGCGCCTCATCTGTCTTGCCTCAGTTCACCTCTGCTTCGTGGGGAACAAAAGCAAAGCGAGTGAACTGAAAAGAAGCCAGGGAAGGGGCTCCAGGCTCTCCGACACTGCCCAGGAAGCGCAGGCAGCCCCTGAGCAGGACAGTCCCTAACAAGCAAGGGTCCAGGCACACCGAGCAGGGTGCATGGAGCTCTCCCGGAAGTCAAACGGCGAAGCAAGGAAAACAACTTTTGGAGAGAGGAGCCACGATTTCAGAAGGCAGACACTTCTGCCTTCACAAGGTGGAGCCTAATTCTTCTTTATTTCAATGTGCACTCTGTAACTTATAAGGACTTGAATATGATGGAGGTGATGGTGTGGACTTCTGAGACTATGTCCTAAAAGGTTCTGTGGGCTCGTCCTTGACTTCTCTCTCAGCTCACTTGCTTTGGGGGAAGCCAACTGCCTGTCCTGAAGTACTCAGGCTGTCTCATGGGAGGGCCCTTCTGCCAGGGTAGATGCGCCACTTTGGAAAGAAATCGTCCAAATCCCAGCAGAGCTTGTATGTGCCTGTGGTCTTGGCTGTCTTGTCTATAATCTCACGAGAGTTCCTGAGCCAGAACAAGGTGAATACTAATTGCAGAACAATGACTGCAGAATAAACTGAAATATTCCCACGTGTCCGTGGACCTGGGTAAGAAAATAATGTCTGGGAGCCATTTTTCAAGGCAGGAGATTAGAGATAAAGCCCAGAGAAATATGGCAACAAGGCAAACTTTGAAATTTTCTAGCATGTTTCTTTTTAACGTAAAGTATGTGTAACAACACTTATCATTTAACCATTCAGAAGTGTCCATGGGACATTAAATACACTTGGATTCATCTTCAGAATTTTTTCCTCTTCCCAGACCGAAACTCTTATTCCTTCCTCCTCTAAACCCTGGCCACATCATTTACTTCCTGTCTGTGTGATTTTGGCTGCCCTAGGTACCGAATAGAACTGAAATCACACAGTATTTGACCTCTTGTGAGTTGCACAGAGCATAACATCTCAAGGCGCCTCCTGGGAGCGGACAGTGGAGATTCACAGAGCACACCTTACGTATCTGTTGATAAACACAAGCGGTTGCTTCCACATTTCGGCGGATGTGAATAATGCAGCCACGAACCTTGCTCTACAGAATCCTTTCCAAGACTACGTTTTCATGTTTTTTTGGTGTGTGTGTGGGGATGTTTATCTTCAGAGTATAATTGTCAGGTAATATAACAATTCTGTTTAAATTTTGATCAACTGCCTCATTTGTTTGGAATAGCAGCTGCATGGTTTTACATGCTTACCAGCTGTGTAAGAAATCCAATTTCTCCACATTCTCCCCTGTCCTTATTTGTAATGGTTTTTCTAATGGTGTGAGGAAGCATCCCATTATGGTCTTAATTTGCATTTTCCTAATAACTGACAATAGTGAGCATTTTTTCCCCTGTGCTTTTATAGATCATTTGTAATGTTCTGTGGAGACGTGTCTGTTCCAGAGCCTCCTGCAGGGCCGGGGACACAGCCCAGTGGGAGTGTACTTGCCCGGCATGCACCGCCCGGTTCCCACTCTGGCACTCAGAACACAGAACAAAACAAGACAAAGCTTTGCCCAATGATATCCCGTTAGTACGCATGATTTTTCTGTTTTTTATGTATCAGGTTAAAATCTAAATCTTAAAAAAGAAGGATAAAGATCTGTGCTCATTTCTTAAGGGTGCATTTTCTTTATTTTCGCACCTACCACTCACAGTTCCAGGATCGGAGCTGTAGTGTGGGTGTGATACTGGGCACAAAAAGCTGTTCGCCTGTCAGATGACGGAAGGGGAAGGAGAGGGGGTCTATTTGCCTCAGAGAGAAAAACACTGTGTGTGTGAAATGAATGCTAATCATTTTGGGGAGAAGAGCAAGAAAAAATCTGCAAACTGTTATTTCATTCTTTTTCCCCTACAAGAGAAAGACAGGCAGATTTAGTCAAGCCCCTGCTGTACACTGTGGGCTGCGACCAATAGCCACAGAGAGCCAAGGGGGGCGGATCCTGCCGCCTCCACCGCAGTCCCACTGCGCCCACCTGAGGGAGGATGAAGTGCTCAGCGTCGGGGCCACCGTCTTTCACTCCAGGCCCTAAGTCTCACCCTTGTCACATGGTCCCCTCCTCCTCCTCACCATCAGGACACTAAGTACCGTTTTGTTCACTCCTCCTGCAGGTGATGCTTCCTCCTTCCCTTCTTCTTCCACCTCCTGATTGGCTCCATCGCTGGCGTTGACTTTTGCTTTTACCTCAGGTTCCTCGGGTTCGGGATCAAAGTTGAAGGTGAAGAAGTTATAGGCCTCTTCTGCAGAAGGGAAGCCAGGCGGGGCCTCAAGAGAGCAAAGAGCAAGAGCAACTTCAGGCTTTTAAACCACGAGATCTCTGCACAAGCCTGGGACGGTGGCGCAGGCCTGCAAGCCCAGCCCTGCGGGAGGTGGAGCCAGGAGGGGGCTAACTTGAGCCCAGCACAGACAACTTAGTGAGAGGATTCCTCCGAACAAAAAATAAAGCGCTTAGTGCAAAGGCCCGGAGTTCTACCTCAAGTACTACACACACCCAGCAACAAACAACAACAGCAAACATCACACAACTGCT
The DNA here is from genome assembly GCA_004026965.1 of Petromus typicus. Taxonomy (NCBI): domain Eukaryota; kingdom Metazoa; phylum Chordata; class Mammalia; order Rodentia; family Petromuridae; genus Petromus; species Petromus typicus. Next base: position 6,727 of record PVIR01001585.1, on the reverse strand, counting down.
GTCTTTGTTGAAGGTTAACTCGATTATGGTGATGAATTTAACAAATTTGGCAGACATTTGGAGGTCTATAGGTAATTGTAGTTACTTTTATTTTTAAAAAATGGCAATTATTTACATTCTAGTAAGCATGTAAATATAATATTTACATGAATAAAAACTTTAGGAAATGTAATGAACATGCCAAAAGATTAATTGCTCTATGTCAATATTCAAATAGTTTTAATTATGAAAAATGTAAGATTTCATTAACCTTTTAAAAAATATGACCTTTTATTTTCTTTATATCTTTGGACTGAAATGCTCTTTGGGCTCATCTGTCACTCTTTTCTCCCCATGATAAAAGCTCATGTAGCTCCAGCTCCCTACCATGCACCCACATTCTTCAGACGAGACACTATTTTGGTCTCTCCAGTTAGATTCTAGGACAACTGAAAATAGGGGTCATCTTCACTCTTTAATGGTCCATGACAATAGGAGTCAGGTACACATGGGTACCTGTGGTCAGCTCTTAGTGAATTTTTTAGGTTTTTTGAGACAGGGTCTCGCTTTGTGGTTCAGGCTGGCCCTGAGCTCAGCCTCAAACTCACATCACAGCAGTCCTCCTGCCTCTGCCTCCTGAGTGCTGGGATTACAGGCGTGAGCCATCACGCCCGGCACTGTGGTATGTGGTACTGGTTGCTGCTGGGCATGAGTCTATGGTATGTGGTTACCGGGGATCGAACTTGGGCCCTTGCGCTTGTAAGACAGGCGCCGGAACCACTGAGATAACTCCCCGGCATCTTAGTGGACAATTTTGAAAACACAAATATAAAACTCTGATTTTAAAAGGTAGGGCCTAGTGGCACATACCTGTCATCCCAGCACCAGGGAAGCTGAGGCAGGGCTACACAGGGAGTTCAAGCCTGACTAATAATGGGGCTCAGTATCAAAGAAAAAAAAGAAGATTCTCACCTGGGGCTTAGACTTGATTTTTCGCACAGCATCATGGAATTTTACTCTTGAATGACTTTGTGGATCTTCTTGTTGAGTCATTTTTATCTCTTGACCTGGCTGTAAGAGTGGAAAAATGATAAACTGTATAAATCAAGAAATAAGGATGTTTTAAACCTAGGCTTAATCTTCTGAGGACTTGTCTCTTGATTGCAAAGGCCTCTTACCATTTCACAGGAATGAAACCCTCACGGACATGAAATGTAGCTAAAGGTTAAGGTTCCTAAGTATTTTTTTTTTTTAAATCACTCTCTCTCTTGAGATTGAAAAAAATACAAAATTTCACACTTGATGAACTGTAATTTCACACCATAGATCAATAAATACTCCATTTCACAGACAATCACTTCCTATCAGTCTAGAGAATTTCAGTGTTTGGGTTTAAATAAGTCCAGCAAACCCCCATCCAGGGGACACAGCTTGCTTCTCTTACTGAGCCTCTGGCCTGCTGTCCACATTGGGTCTCTGGGCCTTTTGCCCAAACAGCTTGAGCATCCCTTATCTGCAGTTGCTGAGACTATTTTGGATTTATTTTTCCAGATTTTGCAATATTTGCATACATTTTGCAATATCTGGAATATTCTTAGATATCTTGGGAGCAGGAAGCACATCTAAAGATAAAATTAAAAATCCACTTATGCCTCATATACATTGTACACACAGCCTGAAGGTAATTTTCTATAATATTTGTAGTATAGCTGTATTTCAACAGTGACCTATCACATAAGATCAAGCGTGAAGTTTCCACCTGCTGTGTTTGGATTTTGGTGCCTTCAGATTTCAGATTTGTGGGTCAGAGATGCCCAGACCTTACCTGCAACATGTGAGAATTCTCTTATGGCTGTTCTCTTTTTTCCTTTGAATGCCAGTCTATAAAGTACTGGTCCCATTTTTACATTCATTTCTCCATCTTCTTTTTACTTTTCTCAGGACCGAGGATCAAACTCAGGATCTTGTGCTTGGGATATAGGCACAGTGCGCTGTGCTGAATCTCTGGCCCGTTTCTCCTTCTTATCGAATCTTTTTTGAGCCTAACTACTGTATTGCTTCTCTTCCATCCTCTACCACAAACCAAATGCCACATCTTCCTTTTGAGCAATTCTAAGCTATTCCAGTAGTATATTCAAAGTATAGTAAAACCTTGGATCACAAGGAACTTGTTCTATGAGTGTTCTGCTGACCAGCAAACACTTCTAATAAATGTTCACTTGATAAACGAGCAGAGTCTTGTAATATGAGTGGTAGGTGACTCTGAACTTCACGTGATCACAGCTAAGCTGGCTCCGTTCTCTTTCTGTCTCTGTCTCTTCCTCTCTTTCTCACTGTGGTAATGTCATGTTTTTCAGTTACTGGCTGATTATAGTTTGACTCACATTGTAGCCTCATTATGACTTTGCTGTATAAATTACCCCTGCAAAGGGCCTCAGGGACACCCCACATTTAGGAGCCCCTTCTGTTTCCAGGAGCTATTTCTATCCCCCAGTGCAAGCTTCTCTGTCCTCTGGAATTCATCCTTTGATGTTAGAGGACATGAACTGCTCACATCCGACTTCCGCTGAGGCCGGCCAGGGTTCTTTCTCTCCCATAGTACTCCTGCACTACACTGAGCCAGACAATCTCAAGTCTCACCGAGCTGGGAGAGTGTAGTATGGCAAAAGCAGCTGGTGAAGTAGGTAAGACGGTTCATAACAAGACCCCAGAATCATGCATGCAGCTGTCCTAAAGCCCTGCGTGTGGGCTTCTCCTGAGAGCTCACACAGATTTACAATAGAATGCCGTAGGCTCGACCACAGCCTGAGGCGTGGGATCTCAGCCCCCATATCAGACCTGATTGTAGAAGTTTACAGGGGTTTGCTGGAGATGTAGATCACATGAAAGGAAGGCAGCCAGGGGGAGCCAGTGCTATGGGAGCTTTTGACGGCTCACGTGTTTCCCAGACACGATGTGTCCTTTTATGTTTGCTCTGATCCTTTTTCTCTATTCACTTGGCCCAAGCTTGCTCTGTACAGCCAGTTTCTCTCTCATTTACTTCTACTTTCTCAAATAAGCATCACCACTACATTTTGCTCATTTGGTCTAATTTTTGGTTCAAGAAGAGAGGAACCTGGAATCCAGCTCCAAAAGGAGACACCAGAAACCCGAACCTAGTTGACCTTTAGTTGACAAGTCGCGTTTGATTACATCACTACTTTTACTATTGCATAAGCATGAAATACATTAGTTTGAGCCCTGATCTTTCTTCTAAACTGCTAATCACTATTTTCAACTCCCTATGAAGCACCTAATCTAAAAATCATGCAAATGTCCCAGATTTTTATAGTCTTATTACTATTTCTCATATTAATCAAGATACATGATCTGTGAGAAAACTCTGCTGTGTGTTTTTTTCTGGATGATTTCCTTTGAAATATCAGTTTTTAATTTTGATGAAAGTCTAATGGATCTATTTGTTCTTTCATTACTTGGGCATTTGGTGCCATATTTAAGAAAACATTGCCTATGTAAGATTCTGCAACTTTTGTATAACCGAGTCCAAGGTTGAAGTTTGGTGCCATTTCTTCTCTCTTTTTTTTTGGTTTTGGGGTCTCACTTTTTGTAGTTCTGGCTGGCCCTGAGCTCAGCCTTGAACTCACAGCAATCCTCCTGCCTCTGCCCACCAAGTGCTGGGATGACAGGTGTGAGCCACCACGCCCAGCACTGTGGTGTATGGTACTGATTGCTGGTGGGCCAAGCTTGGGCAAAGTGAACAGAAAAAAAGTTAGGTGCTGGAACCACCGAGCTAAATCCCTGGCCCTCGGTGCCATTTCTGTGTGCTCCGAATGCCTGCCACCCACAGAACCAAACACCCTGTCCCTGTACTACCTTCGAATGCGTCTGGCACCCTGTCTAACTCCTAGGGCAGGCTCTGAGTTCAGAGCCTGTTGGGCACTGATAGGAAGGGGTGTACTACAATTTCTGGGCTTCAGAGAGAGTGTTAAAGCCTCAGACCTCGGGAAATCTAAACAATGAACTGGGGGCTCCCATGGAGATATTTTGGAGAGCTCTAGTGGATGCCAAGTTGCTGCCTGTTACTTTCACTTTAGTGTTGATGTGGTTTGCATTTGTTCTGTTATCAAAAGTCCATTAAGTATGAAGAAAGACCGCTAAGTATTAAAGTCAGGCAAATGGAATTAAGCTGTGGTTTCAGGTGCTGAACTTGGATTAGTGACCCAAGTACTCCTGACTGTTTCTTTTCTCTAGGTACACTCTCCCATAATGGTTCACACTTAAATAAACAGGGTTTGAGACCCTACCAGAGTGTCCTGCCTCCTTTAATCTACAAGGCGACACCAACGGTCAGGTTCTGGTTTCACTCCTCCTTTACAGAGAAGGGAGGGCTGCACGCAAAGGAGAGGTTCGGCTGCTTCTCACCTCCGTGCCGAATTCAGTCTCTGACTCCTTCGCCCTGGGACTTCGCAGGCGCCTGGGTCTCGGAGTGGGGATCTCCTGCAGCAGGGCACTTTCTGCCTTGGACTGAAGAGACAAACAGAAAATTACTGCTATATAACACTGGGAGTGCAGTGAAAAGCCGCCGACATCATTCCATCTCGGCGCAGGGCATTCGGCGAAGACGCCACCGCGCACGGCAAGGGATTTAGGACAGTATTAATGCTTAAGGAATTTTCATCCTTGCCAGTGCAAAACAGTACGTTAACATATAGAAAGCGACAGGGGCATCAGGCGGCATTGAGATCTGCGCAGTCCGGAGCCCAAAAGCGAGCCCGCCAAGTCCAGACTAGCATCGCCCTGCCGGAGGCCTTGCGTTTGCTCACCCGGGCTGCTTGGAGCTTCTCGCGCATGCGCTCCCGCAGGGAAAACTCCGCGAAGCTGGTTCTGGACGTTGAAGGAATTGGAGGTAAGCCTTAAAAAAATAAAGGAAATTTACTTTTAGGCACTTTGTTTTCCAAAGGGAAAATGAAATTTAAAAAGTGAAAGGATGTAATTTCATTTTGCCGGCCCAGAGCTTCCCCTGAGCCCAACTGGGACGAGCTGGCAACGCTGCTCTGGGGGTGGGAAGGGTGTGTCTCGGCCTCAGAAAGCCGGGCTTGGCCAGGACTGTCACCTCCACTTAACTAAGAGTGAGGAGAATGCACCTAACACCCCTGGGGAGAGGCCTTGGGGTTCGTGGACTGGAACGGACACCGAAGGAGCTGGGGCTTTGAGGGCGTAGCTTTCTTTCCCTTTGAGCAGAGCGATCTCCTCTACAGGCCTCCCCTACAGGCCTCGGCCACAGCTGAGGGGTCAAAGACAGCGTTTGTGCAGATTGCGCAGGGAGCCAGGGCAGCTGACGTGTGTCAGGGACTGTGACACACGTCAAATGCACCGTCTCCTTCGTTTCCTTGGTCTCCCTCAGGAGAGCTCAGGGGTCCTCCCCCAGAGGGGGGAAGGTGCAACCTGAGCCCCGTGTGCGAGGTGCCCGGCTCCACTGTCACACGCAGCATGCAACATGCGTGGGATCCGGTCTCAGTTTAATGTTTCTGAGGCTCTACAAGCAGGAAAGGAGGTGGAGATAAAAGGGCCACTCCACAGGGTGCAGCATCCTCCCAGGAAGGCCGCCGTCCCCCATGTGACAATAAGGACGGAAGAGCATGAGAGGCCCTGGGAGGAAAATGTGACAGGGCTTCAAGGTGATGGGCAGGGAGGGCACTGGGGACAGTGCTCAGCCGCAGAACCCATGGCGGCGACTCCCAGGGCCTCTTAAACGTACAGGTGTCGAGGCTGCAGCCCAAACCCACATCACCAGAACCCCACTGCTGTCCAGCCATCTGTGTGGCTTAAACCCCTTCTAGGTCTAGAGAGAAACAGACAACAACGTCCTTGGCCTGATAGAGGCATTGAGCATGTGGAGCTGCAGAGAGAGGTGAGGAGGTGAAGCCAGACTGCGAGGCCCCGGGGCAGACTTGTTATGAGCCAGGATGGGGCTGAGGTGTTGGTCCAGGGCTCCGAGCGCTGGCTCGGGGCCAGGCCCCAGCCTGACCTGGGAGCACTTTGAGCAGGGAGAGCACTGGAGACCTGGGAGAAGGAGCTCTGGACTGAGGGGGCTGCGAGAGAGGGCAGGTCCCCGGGGACAGCGGCTCTGGTTGGGGCTGCTCAGTGTCACGGCTTGTACCTTCTTCCTTCTGTGTGACGGAGGATATAATAATGCACTACTTTGCTCCGCGCCCTTATGTAACACCCACTGGAAGAGAGAGACACCGCAGGCACTGATGATAGTCTCGCACTCGTGTGCTGAGATTCACCTCTAAAGTTCCACCAGCTCAAGGGATGAACAGTCCTCTCAAATGAAGATGACAACTGTCTCTAATATTGCTGCCTTGACACCCAGGAGAAGCTACAGGTGCAAATCCACTCCTGTTGACTTAATAGTAAGTAACGACATTGTTATCTTGGCATAAAAGGGGAGCTTCTTCAACCAGCTGGAAACACTCAGACAGGCCTCTTAAGATATTTCTTTCCCCTAATTTATTGTCATTTCCTCCAATCCCACTTATGTGATTCCAAACTTGGACTAATATCATTTTTGAGAAAATCAGGTAAAATCTGCTTTTTATTACAACAAATGTTTTAAGGTTTAAGACATAATATTAAAGAAACTTGCTTCAGCCTCCTTATTCAGAAGAGATGGTATTTAATAAACTATCTTGCCTCTCTTTGAAGAAATAACTCCTAAAATTAGTCGAGTGAACCATGGATAAGT
>PVIR01001584.1:80000-119579 GCA_004026965.1 Petromus typicus | reverse complement strand
CCTCATAAGTGAAATAAATAGGTCACAGATAGATACATATCGCATCTTTTCTCTGGTATGAGAAAATGAAGTTGTAAATGAGTCCTAGCATTGTATGTTATATATTGTGAAATAGAAAATGCTCAATGTAAAATAAGGTGAAAGGGGACAATGTTGAGATTGTAACAAAAAAGTAAGGAAACAAATTTTATATATATGGAGGGGTGGTAGGGTGGGTGGGGCTATGGGAAAAAATGAAAATTAAGTTGTGTCTTATACTGGTACAAATCCCCATTATGGAGTGCAATCATGATGTGTATATTTAATGTACCAATAAAGACAAAAAAAAAAAAAAGTTGGAGTTACACTGAAAGACCAATATGTAGTCAGAGTAGGGCTGTGGAAGGTTTTAATGGTAGCTCTCAGGCTAGCAAACTTCACAGTCACCTCATGGAATATTTGACATCCATTGAGAGACTACTTCCTTCACAAGCCAACTATAGGAAGAGCCATGACCAAATGCCATAGACCAACTGGGGGCCATGAGGTGGCTACCGGACTTCTGCTGTTCTGGATGCATTAGCAACCCCTGGGCTGTAGCAAAGGGACTTTGAGCTTTTGATCCCTCTGACAATCTCTTACTGGAGATTAGTTTCTGGACATTCCGGTTATGTAGATAGATTCCAAAGTACTGGATATGTATGTGATTAGTGGTAGTTGTGATGGGAATCAATCTTGTTTTATCCTTTCAGTCTGAAGACCAACACTAGATGGTGATTTGTTTACTGAAATGGTGGATACCATACTGAGCTCTTCAACACAGAAGTATGTCCATAAACACGGATATGTTCCCACATGTGCTCTCACCATACATGAGCCTGTAGGTCATTCTCATGCTTATTTTTTAAACACATATTTAGTTTTGTACTTGAAGTGAAACCTAAACATCTCACAACAGCCTCATAATGTTTCTACCTTATCCACCTGTTGCCTCATCGTCTCTTACTTGACCTCCGTGTGTATCACACAAACCACACTGCTCTTGTTTCTTAACATGTCAAGTTGTCTCCAGATCAAAGGTTTCACATTATTCTTTTAATCTGAAAATGAATTTTCCAAAAATTGATGTGGCTTCTCCCTGCTCACCACTCACGATTTTACTAGATATAGGGAGAAGGTTTCTGTGATTTACGGCAAACTTACCTAACCTAGGTACTGTTTCTGCTCTGTTGCATCCCACTGATTATTGGAAATTTGTATTTATTGTACTTAATACTATTCCAAAAAATTACATTCACTTTAGTTTTTCTAATTCTATTTGCCTCACTAAAATATAGACTGCATGGTGATAAATGTTTGCTCATTATATTCTTGACACCTGGTAGATTGCCTAAAAATAAATAGAAAAGTCAATCAGTATCTTTTAAATTTATTTTTTAGAGTAATATTTTGCTCATTATCTGAATAGCTTATGGGTTCCTTATCAAAGGTGACTCTTGACTGTTTCAGTCACATGGCAACATTTACATAGGTCACAGACATGACTGATTTTTAGAACAAAGTAGAATGATTTAGGTTGTGACTATCTCCAAAACATCATTCAAAGCCAACAGACACTTAGATTACAGAGTATATTTCCCTCTCTGAGGGGCAAGATGGGCGCAAATATCTGACTAACTGGGGTATACCTGTAGCTTCAGGAACAATGCCGGAAGCAAGGCTCAACTGGGAATTCTGGAAATTTCCGGTTGAGTAGATAAGTCATCCATGATTCACACCAAGTGACTCGCAGTGAACTTTTCTAGTTCTCTGGAAAGAGTTCCATCTCTGGAGCCAGTGGAGCTGTGTTTGCATTGACTGTTACGCCTTGCTAACTTTATGCCCACAGATAAGTCCTCCATCATTTCTCAGTCCTAGTCTCCTCGTCTGTAAAATGGTACCAGCAGTATATTCCACAGCCGCCTTGAAGAATGTTAATATTACGAGTAAAGTGCCTGATACACACTACACGCTAATATACTGAGTGTCTCCATTGTCATGGAGATTAAACAGCCTTTCTCAGTATTGTGTTTTACTTAATACTGGCTAAACTGCCCTGGTAGCAATTTCTAGGACAGTGTTGGCTAACCTAGGGCATGCATGCCTCAGCGGGCTATTTGTATGACTGAAAGCTCTAAAAAGTTCACTATAACTGTTCTAGGAGCATCAAGTTATAATGCATCATGAAAAGCAAAAAGTTAAAACTCATAGCTGATCTGGGTCTCACCAAAATGTGGAAGTAGACCCAGAGCACCAGCAAGGCTGCGGTAGCTGGCACTGACGGACATACACAGGATAGCTCTGACGTCAGTGTGGCCTAGTTATTCTGATTGGCTGTTCTAGCCTTCCTTTCTCTCATTTAGTAGAAAGAAATTACAGTGATCTGGCCACACTTATGTTTGTAGAAGCGCAACTCCTGAGAGCCAAATCTTGAATCCACTGTGCAAAAGAACATAACTTACAGAAGATTACATATCACAGTTCTCATATATGAGAAATCCAAAGTATCAATAAGTTAAAAAGAAAGATGAGAAAAAAAAAAGAAGTAGACTTTGTGTATACGGGAAGGGGGTCTGAAAAAAATATTAATTTTCACATAACAACATGCTGTAGTAAATGTGTGCACAGGGCTGTGATACCTACCTATGGAATTAAAGAGAGTCAGAGAAATGTTTCTGTGAGACTCAGTGTCTGGTGTGAGACCTGAGGAGCTGAGTCAGTACTAATTGAAAACTTGCACATGTTGGGGCTGGGGATTTACCTCAATGGTTCTGGCGTCTGCCTGGCAAGTGCAAGGTCCTGAGTTCGATCCCCGGTACCACATAGCTCAATGCCAGGCGTGATGGCTCACACCTGTAATCCCAGCACTCTGGAGGTAGAAGGACTGTCGAGAGTTTAAGGTTAACTTGGGCTACATAGTGAGCTCAGGGCCAGCCTGAACTACAAAGCAAAACCCTGACTCTTAAAAAAAAAGAGAACTTGTGCATGTGAAACTTGTTCTGGAGTAATTAGAGGGTAAAATGTATCAGAATGTAGTGGTATGTTTGGGGAACAGTGCAGAGCTGGGGCTATGGGTTGTCTACAAGGAGTGTCCCTGTCACCCTTCCTTTCTCTCCTCCTACCCCATTGCCTTCTTTTCTCCCTTATCTCAATTACACTTACTTTGGGTGAATCTTAAAATAATTTTGTGTTCTATCTTGTGACCCAAATACCAATGTAAAAAGTTGTTGAAGAGCAAGCAGGTAAGCAGTAGAAAGAAACAGACTTTAAACCTGAAGTTTATCTTCATGAAATAATCTTAATTAAATGTCTGTTTCATTGAGAGTTCCCATAGTGCTTCTTCTCCCTGCTCCGATTCTTGAGGTTGTCATTTTCTCAGGGAAGGTTGTTTTGTTCTTCTTAGTGTTTGCAATCTGGTCCAAAGTGTCTTCATTTTCACACTTAATAAGCACATTTTCAGTCTCTTCACTTAGTGACCGTGCCCTACAGGACATCATTCAATATGTCCCCCCTCTCCCAAGATGACAGCAAAACATTGATTGCTGCTTTGGGTTACTCGCCTTTGGCTAGTTACCTACCACCCACTTCAGCAGGGGCTGCCTGGTATATTCTTAATACAGCTGCCTAATTCTCCTGCATAAGTGAATGAGCTTATAACAGATGATTCACATGGGAAAAAGCAGAAACCAAAACTAGTGGGTCATCTTGTCAGAATAGGCATACCACAGACAAAAATCTAGGCAGGCCAGTGCTGATTCCAAAAATGTAGTTACAACAGTACAATATTTTGAACTTTCTATACAACAAAGCCAAAAATGACCACTTAGGAAGAAGCAAGAATTTCCCCTCTGCATTTACATTTTCCACTTCCTTCTCTTTTTGTGGATTAAAAAAAGCAAATCTTTGCCAAAAATAAGAATTTATTCAGAGGCAGACAAGAAGGAAAAGCTGAATACTAAGCATTGCTTAAGGCAGCAGAGTCTGATTCAATACATTTTACCCTAAATTTAACTACAGAGTTCAGTATTTAAATGTATTGAGGGATTCAGAATCACACCTTAGGTCGTTTTCAAAAAAACTACCAAATCTTGTGTCTATATATGTGTGAGTAAGAGAGGGTGTCTTTTGTTGAAATACAGCTTTTCTGTCTTTTCTTTTTAATGGTAAGAATTAATTTGCAAAGAAATTTAACATGAAAGTGGGAAAAGTTAAGAATTTATGGCTTTGATTAGCACTCCAAATAAAGGAAACAAGCAATAAGACAGCACTCTTAGTAGCCTGTAAGTGCCTCTCTGCCTTTAAAATTCCCTAACAAGGTGAGGGAAACCATTCCGAGAACACGGTTGTCAAGAGACACCTTTGAACTGATCTATCCTGAAGAATAACCCCCAGAAAGGTAGAGAAAAAAAATAACTTTCATATGTTTGTGGCCACATAGTGCAGCTCCGACTTCTGAACATTTTTCCCCAATTATTTTTGTAAAGTATTGATCGCAATTTAATTTTGCAGTCCCAACATGAGAGGCGCTTCATGCTGAAATGTCTCACAGGAGATTGTAATCAGGGTCTAGCCTGAAGGTGAAGCGCTCCTACATAGGTTTTTCTCTATTCCTCCACTCTTCATCAGCTCGGGGATTGGAGCAGAGGGCATTCTCAGGCAGATTAATTTTTGACGATGGGATCGATGGAAGATGTTTTTTCCTCCTGACATTGAGTCATCTAATTTGCTGTTTATCTTTGGCTTATTGAGTTTGGAGCATTGTTAAATCATACCTCTCAGCTGTTTAATTTCATGTGTGAATTTTGCATTCCCCTCTTGTACTTGGGCATAACTCTTTTACCTAAAATGAGCAGGATGATGGGCTTTTTCTGACACAGGGTTACTGCTTTTGAGTCTGTTAAGTACTCCAAGGTAATGTTATAGTACTTTCTAGCCTTTTTTCTTTGCTTGTGGCCATAGATCAGCTCACCTCTAGGGAAATCATTACCTGCCGTCATTATAATCCCTAGCACCTTCATCTATTTCCCCCTTGTTTCCTGACTCCATGGCTTGATGAAGTGCCTGAATGTACAAACACCTTATCTCAGGTCCCATAATTAACCCCTTCATAACACAGGCTGAAAAAAATTATTTTCCCTGTGATATGCTCCTTGCAGCTCAATACTGAGGTCCTTTATAGCAACCAGGCAGCTCAAACTATTTCAACTCTATATTTGCAGTAAGAGAGGAAGGCTGTAAGTGTGCTGATGGCTATAAGAAAAATGCTTTCCCCCTAGAAAAATGTGGCCTCCTAAAACCATTTTTAAGGTACCGAAGTTAAATCTCAATGTTTAGCCTCTCATTTATACACCTGAACATTCCTCATAGTAGCAATGTTATGTTAGCTGTTAGTCATTCTATAAATATTCTTGTCCATAGTCAGAATTATCTAGAATTTAATAAAATATAAAGAGGCCCTTTTTCAGGATGCAAGTCCTATGTAATATTTTATAATAGCACTGAAAACCAAAGGAAAGATATTAAAAAGGTGTACTTCCAGATTTGGATTTAACAGTAAAATAATATGCCAGTTCTACTAACGCAGTAAGCAGAATTATCCTATTCCATACACCAAAGCACTTCTGCATTTGATCACACAGAGATGTTATTCTTGCCGTCACGAACGCAATCCTGCTCCAACTGTTTGTAAACATAACCTTTGCTCTGTTAATGAGTTGGATTTCTTTGGGAAAGTCATAGCATCTCTTTGGTTGTTTTTTCACCAGTAAAATTAGGAAGTTTAAAGAAATATTTAAGTGTCAGTATATAACTTTGTGACTTTTCACTAGGCAGTTGCTTGTTGATGTCTACTGACAAAGACATAGCCCAGGTTCCACCTCTCCAGTGAAGTTTTCATGCCTGTTGCCGCCCACAAAGGAGTTACTAATGTGCAGCCACAGCCCTTTGGTTGTCAATACTTTTGTGCCCCTACTGGTGATGCTATTGCTTTATTTCATAATTACATATTACAATAAGGGCCTATAGTTGCATTTCACACACTTTCTAATATCTCTAGAACTACACAAATATCTATTTTGAGGTTGTTTTTCATTTTTGGAATAAATCTAAATTTGTGTGTAAGCTATCTTCTAATGAAGGTGAGTAATCCATCCCAGACACTAAGTTTTTAGGTAAATTTCTACATTATTTGTCTTTACTTCGCATTGACTATAAATGTATTTTCACGTAAGGTGGTCTCAATATTCACTGGGCTATGTCAGCACTTCTAGAACAAGCATATAGTCTATGTGCTCTGGAAAAATAATTTTCATTTTGATATAATACCGATTTAATTGTTTGGTTAATAAGTTTCATTTCCGTATAGATGCATATCATATGTCCTGTCCTACTAAGATACAGATTCTTTCCAGGCAAGAAAACATTAATCGTTGAACATTTGTCTTGTAAACAGTTCAATTATTTCTTTAGTTCAAGCTTTAAGTTGCTATTAAAGAATCCATCATCTGAAATTTGTATACATGTGTTTGTACTTTATTAGCTGGTGCCAGAGACAAGGATGAGTTAACATGAAAAAAAGTGAGGAATTAAATTTTCTGCTTCACAGGAGAATATGTAAACTACACGTGTAAACAAGAATTTATAAATTAGCAGCCGTACCTATAAACATCAGTGCAGGTTAAAATCTTTATGAATCGTATTGAAATACTTTGGTTTAGAATTTTTGTTAACTTGTCAGCAGAAAAAAAAAAAAAATCCAAAAGTGGGAAAGAAAAGAGCTAGAAATAAAAACACTGTGTTCCATCAAAGTGTGCATTTCCATAAGATGTAAATTAGTTTTAGAAGCAAAAGGAGAACATTGAGTTCTTCAGTGTGATCGAGGTCAAGCAGCTATGGGCTTTAGTCCCTTGGGTAAAGAGCAGCTCCCGGGACAGTGTTGAGCACCTCGATTCAAGCTCAGGTCCTGGCCAGTCAAACTCACACACACAGAGAACAAGAACAGAGGAGACACTGAACTTGTCTAACTTGTTTGTTTGTCATATTTCAAGTATTCATTGAGCAGTAATGGTCATTTTGTTTATTCAAAATTAATCTTAAAGTTCCAGGATACTTTTTGTTTTGTTTTGCCAGTACTGGGGATTGAATCCAGCAGCTTTTGCTGTGAAACATGGGCTTTACCCCAGAACTGCACTCTGAACCTCCTAAGATATTTTTAATGGCAATGCTGTGGTCATTTTCAGTATATTTTGAACTTACTGCATAAATCCAACCATTACAGCTTTCATATTTGTGTTATATATTCTAAACATATATGTGTAGCATATTCATAGTTGAGTTGTATAATAGTTTTAACAATAATTAGCTCATATATGTAATGAGACAATTATTATAGAGATATTTAATTTACTAAACTTTTGTTAATGTTCTTACAACAAACTCTGGTGAGTCATTTAACCCTCAATGCAACTCTGCGTATGGTTACTTTATTTTATACATAGATGAAATTATGAATAAGGATTTAAAAATTGTGGAACCCTCTTTTAAAAAGTAATACATGAGTTCCAAAGAAGCTAAGTGTCATACATAAAACAAGATGGGCAAATTATATGTTAAAATGAAGTCCTGCCTATTAGAATGTTTACGGTCCTCAACAACCCAGCTCATACTGTGGTAGATTGTTCCAGAGGCATCATTAATTTATTACCTCATTATCTCAACAAAAGAAACAGACTGCATGATAAATGTCCTACAGAATATTATCTTCTTCTGAAAGAATAAAATATAACTCATATATACATATTTAAGCCTTTGATATTATGTTTTTGCTTAAATGTTGAAAATCTGCTTTTCAATATTAAAACCTACCCATAAAAGTGTTTTGACACCTATGAATTAATTTTATCACCATAAATAAGGTAAATCAATTACAGTAAGGACTGGCAGTGTAGTTCAGTAGTATAGGGTTTAGCTAGCACACACAACCCTGAATTCTTTTCCTTGGAAAGCAAGGGAGAAGGAGTGGAAGAAAGGAGAAAGCCAATAGAGGAAAGAAGAAAGGAGAGGAAATTATAATAGTAGCCATGTCTTCACCAGGAATCAATTCTAAAATTGGTTTAAAGAGCCTCTGAAAACCAAGCCAGAAAGAGTAGAGCCTCGTTCTAAATACCAGAACATGGGAAGAGTGAGTTGTGGTGTCGCTAAGCCTGAGTCAGAGTGGGGGCAGGTGGTGTGCAAAAACCCTGGTTTACTATTGCTCCCAAACTTGCCCTTTCCCTGTGAACAGGAAGACATGACGTCTGGAAGAGTCAAGTCTCAATCTATTTCTTTTTTTATTTTCACTCGAGTCTGTGTTTGTTTTATGGTACTGGGCTCAGAAGCCCGGTCCTCACACCTCCTAGGTGAGCACTCCCCAACTGAGCTGTCCCTGCCTATGACAGGCTCTCTGCTGCACCTGTCCTCGTGTGCGTGGCCATCACAGCTGAGGACTCCTTGGTCCGCAAGACTACACCCAGCTGTACGTGAGAGAGCTGAGGACAGGACTTCGGCAATTCTTCTTTAGCTTATTGCCCATCAATACAAATATCTCCCTGGTGGTGTTTCTTCTGCTCATTCTGCAATATAATTTATCAAGCTATCATATATCTGGTCTCTTTATATTTGTTGTATAGTCATAACATTTTAAAAAGAACAAATTCTAAAGCTCGAGCATCTTCAGCCTAGCGAATCCACAACTTTATAATTAACTCTTTGCAATGTAGTGATGACATTAATTTGTAATAAATTTCAAGCCATATGAACCTAATACCCAACATGTCTTACCCTGACATAACATTTTTTTAAAAAATATCTTTCAAACTGTGATAAGTCATGGTCAGATACATTGTGTTACATTTTTAAAATTGATTTTATTGGTACATTTTACACATCTTGATTCTCATTTTTTCCCCTTCCCCCTGCCCTCCCTGTGTTTTAAAATTTTGAATAAGGTTCTAAGCAGTTGATTATCTTGCTACAGGGCAGTTTTCACTATGAAATATTTCCTATGAAGCGCTATGTTCCCTATGGGTTGCTCCATGATACATGCCATATAATGGTAGTGACTCATAGGTTCTGGAATCTTCTGATTTGGTTGTCACTTTAACAGGTTGCTGAGACTACCAAACTTCACATGAACATCGGAGGGAGAAGAAATCATCAGAAGAAGGTCCCGTCTCATCCTTCTGTATCTTTGATCTTATCTGCTTACCATGTGCAGAGTCTTTGTGGTAGTCCTTCTCACCATCCGAGACAATGAACCCACCTTCGTGGTCTAGTCATGTAATTCATCGCCTCTGATTTTTCCAAACAGGATACAAGGTAATTAGGGTAGATGTTATCCCAGCCAACAGAAACAAAATGAGTAGAAGTGCATTAGGGCGTGGATAGAAGGGTGGATGACATTTTGGCTTGAGATCTGAAGTATGTAAGTCTCAAAGTTGTTCTATTCAATTCTAGACCTAGAAACATGAAATACATTCAAACCCAGGTCTGCTGACTCTTACTTCCGTGCTGTGTTACTGAGCCAGGGAACAAGAGTTGATGAGGTAGCTTACTTCACCCTGGACAGGTGTTATAGATTTGGCCCAATTTAGAATTTGAATAGTTAATTCCAAATCATTTGGCTTGCTTTTATCAGGCAGAACAATGTCTATCTTTTTCATTTGGTGGGATGAACCTTCAGCTTTTACTGCTTGCATTGCTTGGTCGAGTGTGTACTGTTCGTAGTCAACCACCTGTAAGTCCTTATGTGCTGAAGATACAGGTACACAGGGAAAGACTGGGGAGAGAGATTTACACACACACACACACACACAGAGAGAGAGAGAGAGAGAGAGAGAGAGAGAGAGATCTTTTGCAGAGCACAGTGATTTTGTAAGCATGAAAATAAAAATAATCAGAGGCCCACAGAAGCTAAAGACAAGACCTATTATCTTAAGTTTATTCTATAAGCAAGAAAAATAGCCAGGGTTTAAGAAGCATCACTTTCTTTCTCCTAATATTATATATTTAGATCACCACTCATTTGTCCTCCTAGAATTATGAGCAATATAATGGCTTAATCATCACAGATGATGAATGTTACTTTATATTCCTACTGCCTTTGATAAGTGGCAAAGCCTAACGCAAGAATCACCAGGTAACAGGGTGGTACAGAGCATACGTTTTAGTGCTAGCAGTGTGTTCTAGACAACATTGCTTATTGCGGGGGTCTATTATGTGATCTCCTCATCAGTTGGCCTAGGATGACATCTGTACTGGAATGAACGTGGTAGTTTGCTATGAAGAGTAGGAGCAGAAGGGCCCCAAAATGAGTATAAGTGGATTAAGGCTTGGATAGAAAGGTGGATGCCATTTTGGTTTGAGATCTGAAATTGGACCAGTCTTAGAAATAATCAACTACTTGGTGAATCCTTATAGCTAATTGGACTTACTTTTTGAGAAGAGCAAAATCAGAGAGAGCTCTTAGCCTTGATGATTCAGAAAGAAAAGAAAAGGCTTCAATTGATCTGAACCCTGCGCCATTCATTAATCCACTTAACCTCGCTCGTTTTAGGTATGACTAATTTCAGCGCACTTGTCTCTTTGTTCCGGCTCTTTCCCCTACAGGGCTGCTTTATAAACAATGTCTTTTCTCAATGTCTCATCCTATTTTTTTTTTTTCCTTTTTGCTCCTCAGTTCTTGGGAAACGAGTTTCATCTTTCTCAAAGTACCAAAATCCTCATGTCCTTGAGGACATTTTTCACCTTAGAGATCGCCCGTGTTCTTTAGGGTTCCTGGTATATTTACTAGTAACCTAATGACAGTCTGCTGATTTGAGCACCTAAAGAAAAGTGATTGATTTAGTGCCGTCTCTAAGGGCATTTTAAGACTGAGTAAAAATGTTATATTTTCAATAAACTCGTTCATGATCTGACTAGCAGAAGTACATACTACTCTTTTATCACATAATGATCCCACCAATTATTATACTGTATTTTATAAATTTTAATATACCTTTTTTCACAAATAGAATGGGAAATTTTTTTGCCAGCAGCTAAATCTCCTCGCTGAGATAGCCCCAGTACCAAGTGGTTTCCGACATGGTTGACGAATATTAGTTCAAAGCATTGTTTGAACCTCCTCTGTTAATTGATGAAACAGAGTTTGGACCAGTTTTTCTTCTTCAGGCAAAGTGTTTGGGCTCGTGTTATTTGTTAGGACATAAACGAGCTGGCATTTATGCTTATGGAATAAATTAGAAAATCTATAATTGTAAATTCATGCTGATTTTAATGAAATCAAAACTCAAAGTGTGAAACTATCCAAATAAATATAATTTCCCCCAAACTGCTTTGATAGGAAAAAGACTGTGTGGCACAGTCCCAGTTAACTATCTTAGTCACCCACACAGAAGCAAAAAGTCTCCCTCCATCTGATTATAAGTTTCTGCAAATAGCAGAAACATTCAAAGCATGCCTGGTTGTTTTCTTGGTATGGGCATCTTCATAACCCAGGGCAGCTGGAATGAACTGATTCTGTCATTTGTATAGACAGTTGATAGATGTGTCACTTTTCTAGCCTTACTGGATAGAGTCTCCAGTAATAAAAATAGAAATCATATAAAGGATATTAATAAAGGATGATGTTCTAATACTTAATCTTACATTTTTATGGCCAAGGCACATATTTACATTGCAATTTTCATAGGTGGAGGACTGTCCCGTTGCTCACCTGCAGTTTTTAAAATGCTGTTTGTGAGAGTCTTTGTTGTTCTAAGATGTCAAGCTTTTGTTTTACGTTCTTCCGCCCCTTGCCCACCGTGGACAGCCTTGCCTCTGTTAATTGTTCCAAACACCTGCTACAAACTCAGCCCCTGAACAAACAAAAACTACAGGGAACTTGACAGCAAAACAAATATATACAGATACTGGCGTTTTATAGACCCTGCCTGCTTACTGAATGTGTAAACACTCAGATTGAAAAACGAGATTGTCTGCAGATGTATCTGCTGGCAAATGGGAAAGAAGTTACCCACCGAGGCCAGTTTAGGGAGATGATGAAGGCACGGTAAACATGTCTGCCTACTCCGGGACGTGTTGTTCCAGATGGTCGCGTAGACTTAAGACAGATCCAGTGAGCTCGCTTGTTTTCCATCACAAAGCAAAAGAAAGTAATCTCCACTGTGGGCCAGGGTGTATTTCACCTCACCGATGGTGTGGAACATCACAGGTAAGTCGTTTTGACGGTACCCACCCCTCATTATCTGAACAAAAGAACTTTTCCAGCCCTGGACATACATCAAATGTCTCCCAGCAAGATTAGAACTTCACTAGAAGGAAGAACATGGTCTTTTTGCTCAGGCGGTGATAAATTTCCTGTACTAGCAACAGTGAAGACTTGGAAAGCGAATAAAGAAATGTCTCTAAGCATCTCTCAGGCATGACATAAAAGGGCACATTCGATATAACTCATCCGGAAAAGTAATGTCTGATGGTGTTCAGAGAGGAGAGGCAGAGAATGGTGGAGCTTTTCGTTGCAGTTTAGGAAAGGAGTCGAGGTAGAGGTTTTGATCACGAGTGTAAGATTGTCCCCGCCCTGCCACCAGCATATCTCCCAATGATGACGAGAAGGGAGCTTGACTGGGATGGTCTGCAGTCCCCTCCAACCACAGGATCTAATCTTGAGAACAGATTTAATACTGAAGCCAAAGAGATGCAGGCTGGACCATCCTTTCTTAGCTATTTTGTTTGTTTGTTCGTTCGAGAAATAAAGAAAATTCTTAATATGGATGTTTTCCTTATCTCTGCTGTCGAGGAAGAACTGGAACAATTGTCCATCTCTGCGTCTCACTGCATAGAGATGGAGAGGATGGAATAAAGGCTGAGCGAAGAAAAACAATGCAGGTTCAGAGAGGAATAGTAAGAGTCAGCAAACAAAAAACGCAAGGATTCCTTCAGCTTTAGAGACTCGCATGTCCAGCAAGGCCTGGCCGTCACGGAGACAGAGGTGGTGAAATGTCCAGGGGCCAAGTGTGACTTGGAAAGGCGCCAGTGCGCATGCACAGAGCCTCTCTGTGCCGTGTCGTGTCTGTGGGTAAATGCCGAGTCCGGCCCCGGGCTAAGGGAAATGAGCAGCTGCGGGGGACATATCAGTAGGAGGAGCAAATATTAACAGGTGCAAGGGGGCCACGGGGTTTCCCTTTGTCAGTCTTGAAGGAAACAGGTCACAGACGTTCACCCATCTTCCCAACATGTAAAACTTTAGGCTCGGATTGAAAGCGTCCTTTAGCATCTCTTCTGTGGCTGTTTCCCCAAAATCAAAGACACGCAAGGAGGAAACGGAAGTTCGGGCCCTGTGTCTTCCAGCGCTGATGCTCAGGACCGACGGGAAAATCACAGGAACCTTTGCGGGATGGTGTGGCATCCTCAGTACAGACTGCATCTTCAAGTTGTTTTGCTTCAAGAAGCCTAGGGTGGGGGTTAGAAAAGCTTCTTCCTCCTCTTGATTTCATTCAGGGCCACTGTAATCTTAATTTTGTTTGCTTACTTAGGGGATAGAGAGCACCAAGGTCGGCCCCGCCGAGTTGTTTCATTCCCTCTGCGTCTTTGGTTGTCTCTGTCAAAGAAACGGAACTAAAATGGTCGCTGGGAGTTAAAAAATTAACATTCTCACGACAACTACTTCAGGGGGCATCCAGAAAAGAGTCTGTAAATGGGGTTTAATGATCCATCAAAGCCATAGGGCTTAATTTTAAGCCAGAAATATTTTTCATTTGTGTTTATTAATGTGTGAGATTTTTCAACAGAGGGAGAAAGGAAACTGTGATAAAACAGCATCATATACAGTTAGAGAGAAGAGTCACTTCAGCTGCCCTGGCTTGGACGGGTCAGGCGTTCCCGAGGTTTTTGTCTCCATGATGGGTTTTTACTCCAAACAACCTGAATTTCTGACTCATCTGGAGGGTGAATTAGAGAAATCATTTCTCTCCTCTCCTTTGCATACTACCTTCGCATTCTGACAAGCCTGCTGTTTCACATCACACATTGTTTATTTTTAGTTTTACATTGTGTACACAAAATGATACTGAAAGGACAGAAGCACCTCTCTCCCTTGCCAGAGTATTCTGAACTTCTGAGTATTCTGAACATTCCTTTTTGTACTGAACTTCACAATGTTTCATACAGCTAACCTGGGACTGGCCACAAATCCCATGAGAGACTATTAATCAAGCTAATCAGAACGGTTTCTTCTCCTCTGAATCTCAGCTGAAGCTATAGAAAATGTGCTTGGGAACTTGTGTGCTCACAGAATCTTTCTGCTGGCCACTTTATCATAAAGCCATTGAGTCTGGCTGGTTTCCTTCAATAGTGTTTCAAGAAGAAAATCTGATTTTCCAAGTTTGTTCTAGGTTGTTCTTGCTCGAATGAAGGAAGGGTTGGTATGTAATTGACAGAGGGCTTACGTTTGGAGCCAGCTCCTTCGAACTATGCTTAATCTGGTATTCCACTGTAGTGCTTCGAGGGTCAGGGACAGTGTTAAAGTGAGCGCAGGCCCAGTTCAGAGTAGATATCAAACAAGCAGACTTGCCCTTGGCTTGTGGAACCAGTGTTTACTGCCACAGTATCATTAGGCCTAGGAGTTGGGGACTCAGCCACCCATTTGCTTCTGCAGGCTCCCTGAAACATAAAAGCAGCTGTTTATGCACGAGTCATACTATGAGTTGAGCTGTGCTTTATTCTGTTTCTAACTTTTGTCTCCTAGTTCCTCAGACTCTTTGACATATTACAAAATACTTTAGCCATGCATTATTTCCCTGGGGATCCAGGATCATGTCAATGTCCTAGAATGGTAAGCTGTATTAGTTGATTGACTAATTCCCAAGGCTTTTATTAAGCACCTAGTATGTGTCAAATACTGTTATGGATTCTGTACAGCTTTTAAGGTATTCAGTTAGTGAATAAGGCCACCAGTCACAGGAAAGTGAGTGGTATGAGAATGGAATTCTGAAGAGCTGTGTCTGTCTCAGCACTGCAGATTAGAGAAATTTTCCCCCAGTCATTTCTGTAGAGAAGCCACTTGGCAGATGTTTGCCACAAAAAGAAGGCAAGGGGATAGTCTTAGGAGGACCACAGAAGTGAACAGAGGGTCTCAAGAACATGGCTGGTGAGGAAAGGGGGAGAACACTGTCATTGGAACATGTGGCATAGTATAGTGAGGTGGAAGTAGATGAGTTTGAAAAGTAGAGCCATGTCTGTTGTTTTAGAGTTTGGAAAACTTCAGAACCGTTTTAATTTAAAGTAGTGAGACGTTAAATCCAGACAATCTTTAATTTGTTACTAAAAAGAATGTAGAAGAGTTGACAAAATAAACCAGGAGAATAACTAAAAATTATAAATACAATCTGTAATCCACATGTAATAGAGTTATGTAGAATAAAATAATATAAAATGCATGTATTGGACGCATTTTTAGATAAAAGATGGCATTAGTAGGAGCGCACTTTTTCTTCCCAGAATTCCCCAGTCATACTCTCTTAATGGTCATCTCCTTACCTCAGGGCAGCAACAAACACTGGCTGGATTCTCACCACTAGCTGCATTTCTTCTAATATGTTTTTCATATATGTTTTTCTTATGTATTCTAAGGTCTACATATAGAAAGAGGTGGCACATGAAATGTGGACCTAATATTCTCTCGTGTATTGTGCACCACAGAAATAGGGAAGGCTTTGTAAAAGAGTCAGAAAATAATCTCCACATATCAAATACTATATGACCTATAATGTCTAATCCCAGAAATAGACTAGCAGGACAATAAAAAGGATTGTGCTTTTTTTTTTTTCTCAGTAATGACCTTTCCATTGGCTTGAGAGATAGTGGTAGGTTTGGTAGAATCGATGAGAAGTAATAAACATTTTCAACCTGACCTTTCCCTTTCATTGATCTCATAAGAAGAGCATACTATGCCATAAATTGGGCAGTGCATTTGTACCACCTGCCAGGAGTCTATTCTCTCAGTCCTTATAAGACTTCCAGCAGCTGTACCACTAGGTCTGATCATGAGGATAACCCTAATTTAATTTTGGGAGAGCTTGTTCTTGGGCGAACACTATGTTTCTGCTCTTCACCGTGTTCTACATCACTTATCTTCTTATGCTCTTATTGTTCTTACTTTGATAATCTGGAGCCCAGATATTGACCTTGAATTCTGTGACCACCTCTGATTTCATTCAGGTCTGACTGCCTAGAAGTTTCTCCTTTAGGTCTTTTATTTCCCAATATTTAAAAAAAACTGTGACTGAATCTTCTGTTTTGGTGTCTCCATTTTCTTAAATGATTCTTACGAGCCTCTAACAGTAGCTTGGTCTCTGGTTTTACCATCTATTCACCCTAGAGTGAGAGTCAAATGATTCTAAGTTAACATAAAATTATACATAAGGAGTGGTTACCAATTAACATGTGGCATCTAAAGAGATAGTTTTAGGCTCTGTGTCTTAATATATTCAACTGGCTGGGCTGGGGATTTAGCGCCTGCCTTGCAAACTCAAGGATCCAAGTTTGATCCCTAGTAACCACATACAACAGTGTTGGGCTTGGTGACTCACGCCCACCAGCAATCAGAATCACATACCACAGTGCTGGGCGTGGTGGCTCACGCCTGTCCCAGCATTTGGGAGGCAGAAGCAGGAGGATTGCTGAGTTTGGGGATGAGTTCAGGACCAGCCTGAACTATAAAGCCAGATATGTTTCAAAAGAAAAAAAATATATATATATTATATACAAATTATAAATTATATTATATTCAAGTGGTTAACAAAAGATAGACCCTGTAAACAGTTTAGCAATTTGGGGAACTCACTCAGGATTTTAAAATTTGTTGTGGGTATAGAAGATATAATTGTGCTGGATTAAGTTTTAACATGACATTTATGAATGCAGGTATTCATTTGTGACCAAAAAAAAGGCAGATCATGTAAATATTGTGATAATTCTTTAGCAACATGCAGGAATATTATACAAAGTCTATATGAGAACCACCCAAGGAAATTTTTCATGAATTAGCAAAGTTGTATTTTCCCTCAAAAAAGGAAGCATTATTTTGATACCAGTAGTAACAAGCAGTTAATAATGGTCCCTAATTTATTTCACAACAGGAAATTTCTGTGTTTCACAACCAAAAATATATGTGAGAAGCATTAAAAATGTGCTGAAGAAAGTTAGCAAGACTATCTAAGTTTTGGAAAATAAGGTCCTATAGGAAAGATCAAACATTGGGGATTATTTTGGATGAATAAAGAATTTTTTTTTTTTTTTGAGAGAAGGTCTCGCTTTGTAGTTCAGGCTAGCCCTGAGCTCACTATATATCCCAGGTGAACCTGGAACTCACAGCAATCCTCCTGCCTCTGCATCCCAAGTGCTGGGATTACAATTGTGAGCCACCATGCCTGGAACTGTGTGGTATGTGGCACTGATCACTAGTGAATGTGTCTCTACACCCAGCATTGTTGTATGTGGTGACCTGGGACAGAGCCCAGGCCCTTGCTCTTACAAGACAGGTGCCAAAACCACTGAGCTAAATCCCTGGCCCAGAAGAAGATTTTTAAAGATGATTTATGAGTATTTTGAGATTTCTTTTTCAGAGAAAAGTTGCCAAGCATTTTTTGGTCTATATTTACTAAAGGATAAAAGTGAAACAAAGGATTTTGACTTGAATGGAGAAACGGCTAATGAGGGATGACAACTATTGAAAAAAGTTGATTTAGTCTTCTAAAGCGTTAGTAGATCCACAGCAACTTGCTGTGTGTACGCTCCCACTTTAAGGTTGAGAAAACACTAGTTTCTCCTTTTAATTAGGATGGAGTCCATATAATGAGCCATTTCCTCATTCAGGAACATTTAATTGAAAGAGTTAAAAAATTATTTTATCCATTTATTTTACACCCTGACTTTGAAACAAGACAAGGGTAATTGGTAATGATGATGCTTTACCATCTGCCATTGTACTTTATGGTGGTTACATAAAGTTGAAAAATCTAAATGGATAAAGGAAATGCAAATCTTCCTAATAATCACGTATCATCTAGTTGTAGTGCCAGTACTCCTTCTGAAGGAGAAGCAGGAAAAATGAGAACAGTAAAGACAGTAAAAATAGTACATCTTCTTCATTTACAGAAAATAGAACTGTTGGTCAGTGTTGGTTAGAATCTTATTTTGATACTACATATAAAGGGAATCTTGAAATTGTACTTTAATTACAATGAATATTGTAGGGTAACGCAGAATCGATTGCTCTGGTTTCTTTAATCCATTAGCTTTTACATTCCCCACCCATTTAGAATTAAAGGCAGTGTTTTAAATAGAACATTTACACTTGCAGAGGTAACCTAACCCTCATGATTGCATTTGTTTGGTTGAGTAACACTAGAGGAGGAGTAACGGCCCCAGCACAAAAAATATACAATTTCTTCAAGTTTCTCATAATGAATTTTCTTTTAAAGTGTAAATATTTGTATTTCTAAGATCTATCTCTAGGCTATTGAAGTGCAATGAATTTAAAATTCATTTTTTTTTCTAATGTAATATTACCTCCTGAACTGACTCTTTCCTAAGTGTCTTGGAAGCATGGCTGGTCTGCAGCTCTCCTCTGCTGCTTTCAAATCTGTATTCTCCCAACCTATCTCTATTCCAGCTTTCCTAAAGCCACTGGGCTGCACCTGCTAAATTACAGGCCTGATCACACCTTCTCCGCCTTGTTACCCCAGGGACCCCTCATCTTCTACGACAGTGGTCTCCATGTCTGATGGATTTTTCAGATCACATCTTTGGGGGACATGACCACATATTTACTAAGTCAGAAGCCCTGAAATACGTGCACAAAGACTACCATGGTTTGTCCCCAATGAGTTCTTAGTTTGGAAGCTTGGCCCTCCATGTGGTAGTGGGTAGGTAGTGAGTAGTGAGTGGGACTTTTCAAAGATTGAGCCTCGTGCTGCCCCTCACAGAGTGCAAGCTGCTGGAGGGCTAAGAGTGTGCTGTAGAGAATTTGTCTCTTCACTTGGTCCTGTCCACCCTGTCCTGTGCATTGCCTGGATTAGGATTAAGTGCTGAGCAGGTGTGCCCAGAAGCGTGGGAGGAAAGGAAAGAAGATGGGAGAAAATGCTCTTGAGATGATGTCTTGGAAATCAGTGAATTATTAAACTATCTTTTGCTCAAAAAGAGGAAGCTATAGCTTTTGGAACCTGGACAGAGTGAAATGTAAAAGAGGGTTGAAAGGCAGTTATGAAATGCAAAATTGTCTTTTTTCCTATCTTTCCTCATTAGTGTACATCGATTCTACAGATTAATGTTTCATTTGGGCAAATCTGTCCACACAGGTAACATGCTTTGGTCACTTCTAACCCACCCCAAATTGTGTCTCTTCTCTGCATCCTACCACTGGGCTTCATGTCTGTGGGAGTTTCGGTGTATAAAGTACATTTTTGATTATATTCACGCCTTCTCATGTTGCCTTTAAAAGAATAAGATTAAAACAAAACAAAGTCAAATTAATGGATTTCGTCGATTTGTTCATGTTTAATTATATATGTGTATAAATTTGATATTGAGAAAACAAAATGAAATAGGAGACTTTACTTCTCACATCACCATTTTCATAAAAGGTAGGAAAGTAAATATCAAAGAACTAGTTTTTCATAAATATAGTTACATAAAATATATGTAAATATTATCTTTGTTTTTCTTTTTTTTCCCCTTGCATGAAGAGAGAAAAACTTCATGGATGAAGAATGATCTTCAAGCAGGATTTGGGGAGAGGCAGGAAGACTTCAAAACTTGCTTTATACCCAAAGCAGGGATCTGACATTCTCTCCTCAAGGTGAAATAACCTTGAGTGGCTTGATATTTGCACAATGGCTTTCTTTTTTATCTGTCTGTAGTCCCAACTAATTATTTGAAAATACCTTTGCTATTCCTCTGCACCCTTCTTCCTATATTGTTTTATGACAGTCTAATAAGAACTCAGCCTTCCCCACTGACCATATGTAATATTAGGTAAATTATAATATTCTAACGGAAATGCTAACTTTCTGTTGAGAGTGGTGGTATGGAGTTATGTACGATGAAAGAGACAATAAGACACAAAACCATAAACTGTACCTTCATGCCTTTGTTGGTGGAAGATTATGGGTTATGAGATGACAGGAAGAAGCTGAACTGAGAAATGATATGAAACCATAATGTTGGCCTTTGTAGCAATGACTCAATTTACAATTGCCTTTCTTCAAATTTGGTAAGGGGCAAAATCTTACAGCATGTCAATAAAATTTCTCAAGTTTCTGCAGGCTAATCATGCCAGCTGGAGTTTGCATGTCTGATGTAACAGAAGCCCAAACTCAGGGACAACAGGTCACCCAGCCATGGTGACAGGACATTTAGAGGTAAGCCGGACAGTGCAAGGTCAAGGCTACCCACGCCTGCCTCGCTGTGGGCTCTTTTCGTTTATAATACCATCTTCTTAGTCACTTGTGCTTTCAGTGGCTGGCCCAGCACTGGCTTCATTTGTGTCCTAAGCAAGAAGGAAACGATAGGGAGGAAGAAGTAGGACTTTTATCAAGAAGCACAAAAGTTACCCGGAAATACTTCACTGTTCCTTTCAATTTCCATCTATTGCAATGATGTCAAATGGCCACACTTCGATGCAAAGAAGCTATGAAATGAAAATCTTTTTTTATTGCATGGCCAGTATCTATTAGTAACAATGAATGGAAGAAAGATTATGGAATGGCTACCTAGAAAGATCTGTCATTCCAATTAGTAGCATTTCTTTCTGTTACATTTGTCCTTAAAAGTCCAAAGAGTTTCTAAAGTAGAGATACACTCCTATATCTTCATGTGAAATAAAATGTCCTTTATGTCTAAGAAATCATCAGAAACAATACATTTCTTTGTACTTTTTATTTACTACATTAACGACTAATTTAGGGTAAAAATTCCAAAATCTAAGTCACTCTAGACCCTTCTCTGTTTTCCCCAAACATTCAGTCAACTCTCATATTTGGTAAAATTGCCTTTTCTCAATTGCTATTTTATTGCAATTTTTTACTCCCCAATGGCTGCTACCTTTAGGGGTGCTTATATCTTTTTTTTTTTTAACAACATCCTGTGACTAAACCATCAATACCCTCTCTTGTCCCACCGTGTACACTTCAGCAGGGATAAATTTTATTGTAGTATGGCATTGTGCATTTCTTGCTGAAACCTTTGATGGCTTTGTTTGCTAGATGAGTCCTTATGAAACTAATTGCTTGACAAGTTTAAATTAGGAGTGGTCTCTGTGCGAACACCAACCCACCTCCACCTTCCAGTGATTCTTCAAGACTCAGGGTAAATCTCTGCATGGTGAGCTCATCACACTTCTTCCATGGTACTTCCACTGCACTCTGTATGGGTCACGATCAAAACATATGGTGAATATTTTAAACTGTATTCCAATAAAAGACATATTCTCATTAATTCCTTTCAAAATACTCCTTTTCTCATTAAATACGTGTATCTTCTCAGTCTTTCTACTTTTTGAAACAGCGGTTCTGGAAGGATCTTTTGTGAGTGTCTTTAGGGACACAGTCCTGGGTGCCTTGGTGTCCTGAATCTATCCCAAATGTTTGTCTCTCCTGGTTCTTTTAACTTTGGAGAAGAGTCAGAATCACATGGTGACAGACTCCATGAGTGAGATGGATGAGGACACACAATCACGCTTTATTTATGTGCCCGTCTTTCCATCGGAAGCAACCGCATTTACCCTGTTTTCTATATTATTACTATTATTAGTAGTAGTATTGCCTGCTGCAGTGGATTAATCAATGGTTAGTTTGAGTAGGAACACTCTGCTGAACAAGGTCAGTGTGGTTCTGGGCTTAGAAGATCCTTAGAAGGATTGTTAAAAGGGGAATGAGGGAGGATTTCATGCTGGTTTTCCTTGGCAGGGCCTCATTGGAATCTGGAGGCCTTCTGTGCGGTTCACCGATGGGGACTGGCGGAGACTCGGCTTCCTACTCTGGGGAGGGCAGAGGCTGCTGTGCTCCTTGGAAGAACTTCAGTCTCCACTCGGTGGCATCTCCTGGCTTTTGCACACCTCTCTGGCCCTCAGCACCAGCCCCTGGGATTTCCAGAGCAGACAGTCTTGCATCGCATTCTCCTGGCCTTCTAACCGGTGTGGACACATAGGGGACGTTGACCTGGACTCTTTGCTAGGTCTTCAGGTCTTCAGTGTGGACTGATCTCTTACAGTCTTCTTCATTTTGCGTGGGCATTTTGAAAGAATCCTATACATTATATGGCCTGTATTAAATCTATCCCTTTGCCTGACTACAACAAGCAAAGCTGTTGTTGTTTAGTGTGTTTATACTCTCAAAGACTTTCTTGAGTCTTTCTTTCTTTCTTTTCCCCTTTCTTGAAGGGGAAAAGTGTTCATTGAGACCAAGAAAATTGTGTTTGAGTTCAAGAATCATCAAACTTAACTAAAAATAATCTAGTCCTTCATAACCTGATGCTAGTTTAGTGCAAATACGGCTTGGGGATATAGCACCAAGAGTGAAGTAAGATGCCTGACATGGTTAAATTGTGCTCTCAGTCTTTGACTTATTCTTCCATTTCTACATTCTCACCTTAGCATCCAATTAATATTACTCTTCCTAAGATGAAGTGATTTCAACAGCTTGTGCTTGGCCTGTGCAGTGTTAAGATGGTGCACTCTCTTCTGGACCAGCTCATTTTTCCTCCACCTTGTGCTGAGCTAGGCATTTCTTTTTTCAAGCCTTTTATTTTTGATTTTCTGCTTTTCTAAAACAGTATCTTTCAAAACAAATATTTTGATTGACACCTAAAACCAGAACTGCATATGTGAGAACACCTCCACCTCATATATACAAATACATGAAATATAACCAGTAACTCGATCCACTGCATCGTATCCGAGTCTAGGAAAGCACTGAGTCTACACAACTGTTCTAAAAAATGTACAAATGAATGTATACAAATGTTGGTTGTACAAAGCAGCTAAGTGTAATGATATGGCCCATTTCTTCTATGGAATGTATACATATTGATACAGTGTCAATTTATATTTATCTCTATTTTCTAACTATAGTAGATTAAGTATAGAGAACTGTTTAGTTCAAACCATTATCAAGAATTAGAAGTTTTGGGTGGGGGATTTAGCTCAGTGGTTCCAGTGCCTGCCTTGCTAGTGCAAGGGCCCAGGTTTGATCCCCAGAAACCACATACAACGCCAGGCGTGGACACTCACGCCCACCAGCAATCAGTACTACATAACACAGTGCTGGGTGTGGTGGCTCACGCCTATAATCCCAGCACTCAGGAGGCAGACTCAGGAGGATTGCTGAGTTTGAGGCTGAGTTCAGGACCAGCCTGAACTACAAAATGAGACCCTGTCTCAAAAAACTAAAAAAGAGAGAGAGAGAGAGAGAGAGAGAGAGAGAGAGAAGTGTTAATCAACACAAGTGGAAACACCTAATAATCAACTCCAAAGAGGATCCAATAATTTGTTTAAAAAGAGGGTCAGTCAAATGTCCTAAGAGAAAATTTGACTGCATAGGTTCATTTTTTCCCTAAGGTGGTAAAAATATCCTGTGACATACTGAATCTTCTAATGACGCAAAGGGGGTATATCCACGTTTCTGATATTGTTAAAGAAGCATGAACATTTGGATAAATAGTACTGAGTTACAGCAATTTCTAATCTGTGTGCAAGATTTGAACTTTCGAAAGTTCTGCTGATGTAATGAGGGAAGCATGATCATTAAATTATCTATATTAATGTTCAAATTTGAATATTTTATGCAAAGCAGCTGATGCTGGTGGCATGTTTCACACAGTCCACACGCAGACCCAATAACCTCCCCGAGCTGAGACAGTACATTCTAACTTTGTGAAAGAATTACCTGTTGTTAATGTCATCTTGGAAATCTAATGAGTGAAATCCAGAAATATTAACTTCACATTTTTGCTATGACCTTAAGGATAGTTTTGAAAATTAAGTTTTGACTCAAGAGTTTTGTTTGATTTTGAAGACCTGAAGCCTATGTGGGCATTAATTAAAATGTGTAGAAGAATTTAACTAAGGTTGTAATCAATGTTTAAATGGTTGAATCTGACTTATTAAATTTACAAGTTTTGTTTTATTAGCTGTTTACATGGTGTGCACATGTGTAGAGAATTGCATTTAGTAGAGTTGTATGTTTAATAAATTGGGCATTAAACAAAGAATAAATAGCACTGAACATTATATTTTATGCTCCGAAGTCTCTCAGGCAGAAAGAAGCTAGAGATGTCTGCTATGGCACTGTGAGCATGGTAAATGCCTAGTGATTTTCTGCATTAAGTTACCTGGCTCTTTCCAACTAAGGAAATATTCATTTTTCTCTGATATTTCCTGCTCATCCACCAGTAACTACCTCGGACGTAGTTTCTCTGGCTTCTCCTTGCCTTTGCCATTGTTGGCACCAGATTGCTTCTCTAAGAAGAACACAGCAACCATAGGTCAAGGTTAAGTTTTAGACAATCTAGCACTTCATCCATATCTGGGCCATAAAATGCTGGAGGTTCTTAAGGATACTTTACTAAGACCTACTAATGAACCTAAGCTGACTTACAATGAAAAATTCCTGAGGTTTGCACAGTGCCCTCCAAATTGAAGAAGGAAACATTTTTTAGGGAACCCAATTTGACCATATTTCTCCACAACCATCAAAGCTCTGAGCTCCTTGTATTAAATATGATTTAGGTACTGAAAACGTGGAGACCTTTCTGTGTTGTGTGACCTTCCAGACGCCCAGTCTAAAGTGATGTAGGTTCAGAAGGACCCATCCTTGGAGGTGGCGGTGGTGTGGCTAGCAGTCAGTCAGAGCCCTGGAGGCTGGAATTATGAGACCTTTCTCTATGATAATGTGAGGATATTAATAATTGTGCTTTGCTCCTATGTCAAGGTTAACGGCTTTCCACTGTTTTGCTTTGGCCTGAGTCGCCACTGTAATTTTGAAACAAAAGGGTTTCTTAGCTACCTGGCACCGATTTGGACTTAGCATCTTTTGCAGATCAGTAAACAAAGCTTGATACAAATGGTTCATGCAAGGATTTCAATCTCAGCCCCATTTCTTATGAAAAGAAGTTATGAAGTATCAAAAATGGACAATATGTTCATTCATCTGGATTTTGGAGACTCACCTAACCTCACCTCACTACAGCATGATTGGGTGGATGTGGAAAATGACAGCTATGACTATTTATGCTGTTCTCAATACTACTGTGGCAAAGGACCCTCTATTCTTGGTACCCTGGGATTTATCAGTGCAAACAACCTGCATGGAATGGGTGAAAAGAAGAACTCTCAAACACTGCATCTTGGAAAAGATGATCACGTTCCCACTTTTTAAATGGTGACATTAACTGAAATGTTGGCCCTTTTTCTCCTAGAAAATGTTTGCATAGGTAACTCCTAGCTTGTGTCTACTCCCAGACTCCAACAAATCAATAATGATAATAATAGCCTTATAACAGATATTGTTTTCATCTTCAGTTCACTACTATCTCAAGTCCACCTCTCCAACTGGCCTCAGGCAGCTAAATAACCTATCCATATTCTTATTTAAAATCAGGAACATCAAGCCATGGTCACACATATTGTTAGTGGGCCCGGAGGTGAAAAGATCACTTGACACAAATTGGAAACCAGTTTGGGCAACCTGGCACGACCATTTCCCTGTCTCAAACACAATTAACACTAAAAATAGGAAAGCTGAGGTGGTAAGACCTATGTCATGGGCTGTTGTGCAAAGAGTAAGGGTGTAGAAACTTACCTGAGATGTGGCAAGTGTTCAGTCTTCAGTAAATATGAGTTATCATCATTAAAAGCTACTGAAGATGGGTCAGATGATAGTGCTCCATGTTCTATAAGTACTATTTACTTAGGTGATTTGAAGTCCCTCCAGGGGCAGAATTGAAAAAAAACAAGCGTTATCTATTGTCTGAGAGTCTGTCGCTCTCATTTTTCTTTGTACTGTGTCTGCTCATCTGTATTGTTAATGGCAACCACCTTGCCCATAACATCAAAATATTCTGTTATCAGCTCTGCTCTTCCAGTTTCATGAGTATTCCGCTCTTCAGTTCAGAATACCAATTGTGGAAAAAGTGCGGTGAATTCTAATTCAATTCTGATTGCTGTGATCTGAACCAAACACAAAACATAGATGATCCAAGATGATTTGGGCTTTGCAATTTTGTGCCTTACGTGATCTGGACCCATAAAACAGGAATATCTTTGAATTTAACATCGTTTTCTTCTCATAAAACAGAATTCTTTTAATTAAAGACATTTTTTAAAAGTTCAGTACGTGTAATGGTTAACACCTGCTATGTGTTAACAACAGATGTTTCTTACTTACCTAAGGGAACTGTGTAATTACTCTCTATGCTTGCTGGAATGGCATTTATCAGGTAGCTGGGCAAAGTTTAGTTGACGACTTTGTGACATGCAGTGTTTCTTTTCGTGCCTTCCCCTACTGCTGTCAATCCTTACAAAGTGACCGTGCCCCAACTCAACCAAAATGTCTTTTGGAGGGTGACAAAAGCATTAACAAATTTGACATCGATCATACACGTTTTAGTCTCCACGAAGTTAATGAAGTTATGTGTGTAGAAAATAATTATAAAATTTACCTGCAGGTGTTTTAGCAGTTATTGCTTCTGGTGTCCAACATGCTTGTCTTACATTTTTATTCTAAACATAGAACTATACCTTTTAGAAAGATAACACCTTTCTAATAGCCTAGCTTCAAAGGAAACTATCGTAAAAATGACTTTTTTTTTTCTTTCCTGACATCTTATAAGCAGTAGACTTTCAAAATTCTTTATTTATGATACTAATCACATAATTACCTACAGGCACATGTTAAATATGACACTGGTTTCAGGCAAATAATGGGCCAACTGCAAACAATGAATAAAGAGAGCTGCTCCATTTATAACCGCTGCTTCAACAAAGCCCGATTGTAATCATTGGGATCTGAGGGTGACTTATTAATTAATGGATGTTCTTTTTTTATTGTGTGCTATTGAGTTAATGAGTAATTTGTGTGTGAGATAATTCTCTGAACACATTGATGACTTGAGATATTTTCTGGGCCTTAAATACTAATGACACGCCGAATAGGTGGAAGATAGTGCTCATATTTGTGATCTTATTATGAGCAGTGTCGTGATAGCCCCAGAACGATGCAAACACACACTGAAGTCATTGGATGCGTGAAATAACCCCACGTGGTTCTGTAGGTGTCTAAGTGTTCAGGGCAAGTTCTGTCACATAGTAGAAGCTCAGTAAATGTCAATTGAAATAATGGCTCTATCAATCCTTTGCCTTCTATTATGCTAAATTGCATTAAAATCACATTTTAAGAAAATATCTGTAATGGCGTTTTTAAAGAAAAAGCAGTGATTGAAAGGCTTTTGCTAGAATTGTACTCTGTGCTAATGGCCTATTACAATAAACATGTAGATTGTTTTTGCAACTTACTGAAGTGAACACTAAATATGGTTGGCCTGTATCATTTCTATGAAATTGTTTAAGTGATTTTTCCGAGAGTGGTTTGCCTAAAGTGATAGTTAAAATGAAACCACTTGTGTACGTTTTGCTATAGATATAATTTTCACCTCCCTGCTTCAATGAAGGCACACCATGTCCCTCATGAAAATGTAGGATGCAGGTTTTTTGGTTTTGTTTTAATTCATCATACAAGAAATAGGAGATTTCAGATTCAGTCTGATGATAGCAGCTCAGCTGCTTTCGGAAAGATTGCTAAAAATTTGTATGAATGTGCAAAAATGACACCAGCGATTGGTACGACCCTTGGTAACAATCTTATTTTCCCACAGGAGTAAATGCATCACGTGTTTGAGATATCCAGACATCCGACAGTATTTAGACAAAGGTACCTTTCCTCTGTGCCTGTTAAGACTGACCTCTAGACAGCCAATGTTGTGATATACTTTTGTTTTCCTAGACTTCACATAGACTTTCTAGACCTCATTTTCCATGCCAATTAAGTGTGATCAAGACGCCCCTTTTATGAAAAATCATAAATCCAAATATTAAAAAGTGAATCAAAGAAGCCAGCAGATATTTATTAAGCAAGATGAAAGTGAAATTACAAACACAGGTCAGCTTTGAAACTCAGTACGATGGTGGGCTGGAGGTACCCAGCCCTTCATCCCAAGCAGCCGATAGGAAAGCAAGGAAGGGAGGGGCTTTCTCTGCACCAGGAAATTTGAGGGCCTTCGCTTCCTTCTGGAGCACAGGATGGCAAGCTCAGTGACATCGAGGCTACATAACGGGAAAGTTGACACAATTGAGGGGCTTTGAGTAGTCAAGACAATTAGCTTAGTACTTCGGGTCCAAATGTGACCATTTAGGGACAAATAGCTGTAAAGTAGCCTACAGCTGAAAAACTACCCAGTTTTGTTTCACAATTTCATAAACATTAAAAGTAATCTGAACAGATTAAGGCTTAGTCTTTAATCCAGGTGAGTAATTCTGATGGAAATAAAAAGTATTAAAATTAATCCTTGATGGATTAAACGAAAGAAGAAATTGTGAAAATCGTGTTTCATCTTGGTGTGGCAAGGATAGCAGCTCCAAGAAGCTCAGAGAATTTTGTTCTTAATTTACAAGGTGTTTTTTTTTTTTTTTTACATATTGACAAATAGATGCAAAACCATTTAAACTTTAAAAAGGTCATCTGAAAAAGATACTGACAGAGATTACATTCCTATGAATTTCACACAACTCTTACTGTGGACTAGCAGGGCTATGTAATAAGAAACCACTTCTTGTTTTTGTTTTTTTTTTTCTCCCCTTGATTTTTATACTGTCTGTTTTTGGCTACGCAAGTCTTATCTCTTCATGAAACAAGTGTAAGGCTCTAAGGGTAAAATAATAATTACTTTATGGGCCCAAATGGCTAGCTTTAAAATTCTTTCTTCAATATTCCTCAAATTTGAGAGATGCAACTTCAACACTGTTAACCTTGAAGCATTTGTAAAAATACGTATCACTCACTGCTCACAGAATAATTTTCTCAAAAATAAGAGGTGATATTCAAATTCACATGCATGTTCACCATAAAGTTTTGTTTTTAAAACAATTTTACACCAGCATTATTTCCAGCTTTATATTTTGCCCCTAAACCAAGAATTCAGTAATAACATTCAATTTTCCTGGCAGGAAAAGTAAGTATGCAAATAACAGTGAGAAATATTGTTTCCTAAATGACGAAGAAAACAGAAAGAAAAGGAAAACTCACAGCACAGTGTTTGCTGTAGAAAAATACAACCCATTTTTGAAGGTAAGGCTGGTTGAGGGGTTTCTCCACCATAAGGAGCAGTAGGCAAGTGGGAGCCCCTGGAAGAGGTGGTCCCCTTCCTGTTTTTATTTCCTAGTTACTTAAATCATCATTTGCCATTATTTCTATTTCCAAAGCTTCTTGATCAGCTCTCATGTAGATAAAGGGACAATACGTTCCCTTTCAAAAATGGAATGCCAGACTTCTAGGCTCAGTGTCACATAGCGTGAAGTGGTAATTCCTTAAAGCGATGTGAAAGGACAACTATCAGACTCAAAAGTGTTCATTTTTGAACATTAAAATAAATGGTAAGTCAATACAGAAAAACTGATCATCATCACTCCCCAACCTCTGATCAATCCCTTCATTTCTCTTCTAGAAGTTTCTACAAGCGATCTTGTTGGTGTAAACTCACTACTCAAACACCAGCATAGCTTCAATGTGCATTAGTGTACCTTCAGTAGACTCACACTCAGATCTTTTCAGTGCCATCAAGTCATTAAGCAATAAAGTTATTAAAAACTTGGCTCCTGGGGACAGATCCAGGCAACATTCCTGCAAGAAATTTAATTTGTCATTTTAAAATTATCTCATAATTGCGGTAACACTTTCTAAAGTGACCCTTTGGAAAAATTTTACATGATACCCAAAGGCACTACCCACACAGGTGGTGTAGCTGGAAAAAGAAACTAAAGCTCTCCATGGGTAAATAGGACACAAAAGATATTAGGTGAATAACTGTTATGCTTTAGAGATATTCTAAAAATGGCACTTTTCATGTTGGTATAAAATAAAAGTGCTTCAAGGTGAATTTTTATGCAGTTTTAAAGCTGATTTTTAGCCCCCTGAAAATAGGGGGTTATAATGAGACCACTGGCAGACTTGGAATCCTAGTGGTAATAAGTAGTGGATGTCACTCAAATGCTTTGTGTGTCTTTGTTTTTTAGTATTTTTTAAATGTTGATAGACTTGCTTTATCTATCTGCGTATCATTGGTGAGATTCGCTCAATTCTTTACTAGAAAGTTACAGCTCATTTAAAATAGCTGGTTGATACAGAAAGCATAAATATATAGGAAGTTTAAACACTGATTGTACTAAATGCAACAATACAAAGAAGCCAACAGAACACAAATGGTAACACAATAAAACTGTATTACATTTGTGCTTCAAATATTACAATACATTATATACAATAGTCCAAAATAAACATCTCATGCCAAGTGACACAAAAACGAATAGCAAGCAAAAAAATCCAGCAATATGTACATTACTTTTTTTCTTTAATAATAAACATTCAACTCTGAACTGGGGCAATTTCACTACATACAGATGCAGTCCGCCTTTTATTCCATATTATCATCTTGTTTCCCTATATCTACGCTATTCAGTAGGTTCTGTTGTTGATTCTTATATACACGTGGAGCAAAAAAGATAAAAGAATGTAGTAGTGCTTTGTATTGTTAATGGGGTGATGTCGATAAATCAGCGAACCTGGGGTGCATAACCTTCCTTCATTAAGCCTTCCTCGTAGTCCGTCTGGCAAAGGATCATGTTATTCTTTAGGAAAAATTTGTCTCCAACACAAAATCTGAAAATATCAAAAAATAAAGTGTATGAAGACTATTTCACTCAGATTTATAGATTTGAAGACTTACTTTCCTAGTCAGAGTTTCGCATGGTAATTTTCTCACTTTGAAAACCTGGCTTAGGAAGTGGTCTTCATTATCAAAATTAAAGCCATTTAGTTCCTTTGAGGAAACAATGCATACGACACTTAAATTTCCACCATTACATATAAAAATTGTAGAAATATCAAGACAAACACTTTGGGGACACCAAGGTTAATTTTCTTTCTTTTTTTTTCCATTCCTCTTTCAATACCACAGAGAGAAAAAAAAATGAACAGACCTTTATTTACATGTAATAAAATAAAACAAAGAATCATAATTATATTTCTCAACTGAGATTATGGAAGATTTCATCACTGGCCATTTTTCCATTTAATAAAAATGTAAAAGACATTCAAATGAAGCAAATTATTAAAAACCAGCCAATTCTAAAATTTCTCACTTAAAAATCTCCTTTTATTTTGTTGTTAAAATGAATCTAAGTTCTAGTAATTTGGAAGTACACACTCTGAAGGGATTGCTTTAGTATCAGTTTCCAATGCTCAGCTCAATTCTTTTGTCTGGGTCAAATTCACCAACTATGAAATAGTACATGTCATTTCTTGGATCCCTAACAATTAAACCAAAGGAGTAACCCTAGTGAACTTTTTCATATGGAGATGATATTTAAAAAAAAAATACTTTCTAATAGTTCATTATGCATTGTTTAACATGCAACACTGTAATGTTTTTAATAAATGGTCTTTTTGTACAATTTCCCAGTGGGTGACGCTTTGGACACAGTTAAGGTCAGAAATAAACGCTTGTGCTCTTTCTAGTATGTTTAACAATAAAGTATCTCTGGGAAGATCTGTATATACATTTAATTGTAACAATTTAACCTTCGAACAGCCGTGTTTGGTAGAGTTGACCTGGTAAAAGTCCTTGTAATTATAGAGTTGACCTCTTTGATCTTTGATAGTGGTCTGTCTTTATCAGATAGTCAATTTCAAATGATGTTCAGGCAGAAATCTTAGTGGATAGATTAAATTGTGCCATGAAAGCCACCCTTTAATGTTTTGTGAAGTTGAAGGTTTAAGCAAGAAGCAGTTGGACTGATTTACATTTGCAAAGATTGGAATGCTAGACAAACAGTGAACCTATTTATTTTCCAACTGGGTAGCTTTGGAAATTTATCCTTATACTAGCTAAGTAGATAGAGGGGAAAATGGTGTAATAAAAAAAGTAGATTGAAAAGAATTAGCTTTCCTCTTAAAGGAAAATTGGTCTGTTTATTTGTGGAATTTACTTTTTTCCCCTGGATTACTGCCTGCTGATGAAGGTGATTGAAAGTACAGAGTCT
Organism: Petromus typicus; assembly: GCA_004026965.1. NCBI lineage: Eukaryota > Metazoa > Chordata > Mammalia > Rodentia > Petromuridae > Petromus > Petromus typicus. Next base: position 87,163 of record PVIR01001584.1, on the reverse strand, counting down.
GCGCTGATCTTGAAATCCTGGAGCTGCTCCTGGTCAAGGCTCCTGGATACAATAAACATTTAAGTTTGGAGCTTTCGGTGAATTTTCTTTGTATCGGCTGTGAACCCTGTGCTTTAAATGTTGTGTTTGAGGAGTTCTGATTGAGTAACTAGTATTTGAATTCCTGATCACTACGGTATGTTGAACAAAAGAAAAAAAATCTCGTAATGATGGACTTGCTGCAGAAGCCAAATTATATATTTCTCTTCTATGTGAAATTATATAAGACATCATATAGCATACTGTTTAAAACCATCAATTTATAGCACTGTTAATTTCAACAGGAAATTTAAAATAGCATAAAAACTTTATTTAATAAAACATTTACATCTCCCAACTGATGTGACTAAATCATTTTTTCCTAACAAACAAGTAATCTGAAATATTCTTTTATCTTTTTTTTTTAAGGTTTTTTTGAGACAGGGTCTCATTTTGTGGTTCAGGCTGGCTCTGAGCTCAGCCTCAAACTCACATCACAGCAATCCTCCTGCCTCTGCCTCCTGAGTGCTGGGAATACAGGTGTGAGCCACCATGCCCGGCACTGTGGTATGTGGTACTGATTGCTGCTGGGGTTAGTCTCCACGCCCAGTATTGTTATGTGGTTACCCAGGCCCTTGAGCTTGCAAGACAGGCGCAGGAACCACTGAGCTATATCCCCAGCCCCAATATTCTTTTATCTTCGCATTGTCTTAAGTTTTGATTTGTTATCAATTCCCAAATTTTACCATTCATCAAATAAAAACAGTTGTGTCATGTCAACACACCACACCGTGTCATTTTCTCCCTGACTTTTAGAGGCCTTGAAATTGAGAACATTTCTACTTGTACCTGAATAGGATCAAGGCAATTATAGCAAGGAGAGTATAGCACCAGTAGCTGGGGAATCTGGATCCAAGGCTGTCACTATCACCTGGCCCAAACAAGGCATGGGATGCTTCATACATTCCCTGTAAGAGAAATGGATATAGCCCTGGGATGCAGAGAGGTTTGAACAAAAACTATGTGAAAAGCAGAGAGGCGTATGACAATAAATATGGTTCGAATCCCAGCCTTCCACCTGTGAAAACTGAAAATGAAACTTCCACTTTTGTACAGATAATATCAGTCATTTTTGTAAATTTATAGCAAAGAATAGAAATACGAGGCTGGGGATTTAGCTCAGTGGTTCCTGCACCTGCCTTGCAAACACAAGGGCCTGGATTTGATCCTCCATGACCACGTACAACAATACCAGGCATGGTGACTCACACCCAGCAGCAATCAGTACCACAAACCACAGTGCTGGGCGTAGTGGCTCATGCCTGTAACCCCAGCACTTGGGAGCTGAGACAGGAGGACTGCGGTGAGTTCAAGGCTGAGTTCAGGACCAGGCTGAACTACAAAGCTAGACCTGCTCTCAAAAAAATTAAAAAAAAAAAAAAGAAATGAAATATGTAAAATCTTACTACAATGTTTGGAATATAGGTAAAGTAGCTACCTTCTGTAAATTACTTAACATGTGCTAACTTTAAATATGTACGAGGTGTGATAATAATAATAAGGTGAATGTTTAAACAAAAAGTTTTTTTAAATGCCTTAAAAGACACATTGCCACTAGCCCCTCTTAAAAGTACTTCCCTTCACTTCAAACATACTTCTTCATTCACTTATCTCACTTTCTCAAGTGTTTCTGGCAGTTCTCTTCTGTGAGAGTATTTTTGTGGCTATCTTGAAGCCCTGAATCGATCTGAAACATTTATGGTGATTTCTGTCAAATGAACACGTTAGGGTGTGTTTTCATCCGCCTTATTCACTAGATCCTACACTGTGTGATTTCTGGCTCTTCCCCAAAGTCAAAATGGCCTTGAAAGAGGGATGTGTTGAATCAATAGAGGACACAGAGGAAGCCAGAACAGTACAAATAAGAATACTTCCAGAGCAGCTCCAGCGAGCAGCAGGCACGTGGAGATGAGCGTGCCCAAGTGAGAAGGAGTACTGTGTGTGTGTGTGCATGTGTGTGTATGTGTGGGGGTAATGCCAATGTATCTTGTACTGTAATTTATTTATTTTCTTGAGACAGGGTCTCGCATTTGTAATTCAGGCTGGCCCTGAGTTCAACCTCAAACTCACAGCAATCCTCCTGCCTCTGCCTCCCGAGTGCTGGGATTAAAGGTGTGAGCCACCATGCCTGGCAGTGTGGTATGTGGTACTGGTTGCAGCTGGGCGTGAGTCTCCACACCCAGTATTGTATGTGGTTACCGGGGATCGAACCCCGGTCCTTGCACTTGCAAGGCAGCCACTGGAACCACTGAGCTGTAATTTATTTTTTAATCATTTAAATATTCATCCCATGTTTTGATTGACACACACACACACACACACACACACACACACACACACACACACACACACAAACACACACTATTCCTTGCATCCAAACCAGAAACTCTCACTGCCTTTGGCAGAAACCTGTGACAGTCCCTCAGAGAATTAAAACAAACAAACAAACAAACAAACAAAAAAACAAACTACCTAAGGTTCTATACCTTGTTTATATGTAGAAAAAAGAAAAATAACCCAGGTGTTTGGATTCAAGACTCACGTTTTTACATATGGGCACTAAAGCATGCAGACTACAAGTATAATGTGCAGGTTGAACAGTTATACAAGCTTCTGTATTATTATTTTTATTTATTTGCATAACTTTTAGGAAGTCTACCAGTCTTTCATTAGAAATCTCACATAGCTCAATGAATGGTTTTCAGACAAATTTCTCTTTTGAGAGAAGAGGGGATAGATTTATCTAAAATCATCCTACTTAAAATATTTGCTAATATGCTGTCAAAAATAAAGTACATTTTCTGTGCTTGTCAGTTAACACTTAAAGGTCAAGGTGAAACAGAACACGGGTAAGAATATGGCAGACATAAAACTAGAAAAAGAATCAGCCTTAACAGCTGTGGGTAAGAATAGGTTATGCAACTAAGATTGGCATCCTTCTGAAAGATACTCTACAGGGAAACAAAGAAATCCGAGAAATAATAATGAAGATATTACATGCTTAACAATGTAATCCATACTTGGGATTTTGTAAGAAAAGCTATATTTCAGTCATATATAACATTAATATTAAGAAACATATTAATATCATGTTTTATACAGTAAAATAGAGATGGCCATAGGATGGTATATTAACAGTATATTTTCAGCAAGGGTTACAGGTTGAGTATTATTTCCCTCATCATTACACTTCTGAACAAATTCACTGTCTTTTCCTGACAGTCCTGTTGTCATTTCACAGCTCCTTCCTAACAAGACCCATACTTCGAATCCTGCTAATGTTGCAAATTATTTAAAAGCCACTTTAACTTTATGATACGTTTCACCCTTATATTCTCTTAGTCAGAAAATAAGAAACCTCCTTTGAAAAAGCTTGAGTGCAAAAGGTAAAGTCTCACTTTGCATGCTCAAATCATGAGTCTTCCAACTCCTAACTGTGTCGTCCCGGGAAAATTATATAAATTTTTCAGTGTGATACTTTATTAGGCCACTAGCAGTACTTACATATGGGTGATTTGGAGTATTAAATGAGTTAGTCTATGCAAACACTATGAATAGTGCCTTTATTTAGTGAGCACTACATATAAATTTTTTATTAATGATAAGCTTTTTATTAATTAAAAAAAAAGATCACATAACTGTTTCCTAGACTGGAAAAGATGTCATGTTTTCCTATCTACTTATATTATAAAAGTTCTTTACTTTCCAGTCCCTCCGTTAACATTTCCTGATCTTCTCATCTGTTCTAAAGCAGGTATTTGTTGACATGTCATTTACTTTGGCATTTCACATTTTCTCATGAATGTGTAATGGGTTTCTCAGTACGGGCCGTGGTTCTGAGCTAGACTCCACTGGACTGCATTTCTTTTAAACCCCTGCAGTGACACGGAGAAGGTCCTACCACTTCAGGTTGACAGGTGGTGGGTAAATGTTGGTGGATACTCTTATTTCAGGACACAACAGTTTTAAGTGGCAAATGTAATTTAGGTAATGAAAGTTGGGTTTATATTGACTTCCACTCAGTGACATCCTGCATTTACAATCACCTCTGTGGCAAAGCTCTACATTCCTTCCAGACTACTAAACTCACTATTCTCAGCTGCTCTTTGGAGTTTAAGCAGCTCTGACATTCTTCCAGCGCCAGACCTAAGCATACTGAGCCATCTGCCTGGAAAACTCTTCTCTTTGGCCTGCTCAGCACTGCCATCCCCATCAGACTCACCGGCGCACCACCTCTACTCCACCCAGGCCTAGGGAATTCTGCCTTAGAACTCAGCAAATCAGCACTTTGATGCCTTTCCGCACTCAAGGATGATGATGCTGTCCTCCCTCAGTGTTGCTGTTTGACAATGACCACTCTCGAGTCTTCACTTCTCCCATAACTCTAACCAATCTTAAAAAAGGAAAGAAACTGGATTTTATCTCCTTCAACTTCCACAGGTCCTACCACAGTGTTTCTATTCTTTTAATGAAAGAGAAAAAAACATGTGCAGCTCTACATATTTGGGGAGGTTTCATTACAATTTACATACTTTCTTCCACTTTTATTTCAATAGTGCAACCTGAGTTTTCTCAAGAGGAGAAATGTATTAAGCTTTTAAAAAATGAACCCATTTTACAGACCTTTCCCAATTTTGAATGAGTTATAAATTTTCACAAGAGAAGCTCAAACGTATTCTTCTCTGATTTCTTTTTCAAAAGAGAAATCTTAATTATTTTAATCTAGGATTCCCATAGTTAGTCATAAGTTACTAAGAAGTCTAGGCAAAATTTGAAAGTTGGCTGTTGTGGTCATTGTTTTAAACATTCAAAAGTTCTTTGGACTTTCATGATATTTTGATTTTAAAAATTAAGATATCGGCCTGAATAAAGTCAGGAGCAGTTCTCCAATTTCAGGTGCCTGTAAAGTTTGCTCGAGGAAAAAATGGCTACAAATATCCAACTAAGCTCATGCTTTACTTGAAAAGGTGCAATATGACACAGTGGTTGGGTGCAGCATGCATAGGGATGTTTGGATATGGCATCACTAAGAAGCTGGTCACGCAAACTACAGAGCAAAAGGAGACTCTCCTGTGTGGGAAGCTTTCTGTATTCAAGGTAACAGAATTTGTCTGCTTTGCTTGACGAAGATTAGCTGACTTCTCGCATTAAAGAAGTTTGTCTTGTAGGGGCTGAAGTGACAAGACTATAACTAAGTGCTAATTGTGCAGAACCAGCACTAAAGATATGCAGTCCATTATGGCACGTAATAAATGAAGCGAACACAGAAATATATTAGGTGCTTTCATAATGATACGAGGACAGTATTTTGCAGCAATAAGAATGTGAACAGTTTTAGAGTCAAAATTTAGGAGTGTTTGTCTTACTTGACTAAGTCCTGAGGAGATGGACTTAACTGTGAATGCAACTTTTTTTTTTTTATTTCAAAGGAGAAATAAAATTGACAGATGATTTGTAAATAGCACTAACCACCTACAATTACACTGCATCATAATCGAATTTAGGCTGAATTTGGTACTTGAATGATGTTTTCATTTTCAGCGTAGAACACAGACAAAATAGGTAACAGAAAAGTGAACCAGGGGTATAAACAGGCATATCCCTGAGTAGTAATAAAATAAATACCAACTTAAAACTATAATGAAGTACCGATGTTCATCCTTGAAAGTGAGAATTCCTTTAAAAATAATAATTTCCAGTATTGGAGCACATGAGAGAGCATTAGTAGTTTTTGGTGTGAGAAAAACGGTGTAACTTTTGGGGATAACATTTTAAGCAATGTGTGACATAAGCCTTGCGACTGCTGAGATATCCAACAGCCACACTAAACTACTGTGCTCTTGGTCTAATTATCCTCCTGTGAATTTATCTGGACACAATTTGAAGATTTGTTTATAGAACCCATATTATATTGACAATATAAAATATTTGAAGAATATTATATACACAAAGGAAAGAAGAGCAGCACAGCTGTAAAATGGACAGAAGATAGCTTAAAATACTGGAAAGAATCTTCAGGAATAGTAAAAAGGAATTTAAAATAGATGAGAAAGTCCATACATCAAAGGTTATATTGTTACTTTAAAAAAAAAAAACTGCTCAAAATGGGTACAATATAAAGCAGACAGTACGTATAATTTGTATAATATACATAGAAAAAAACTGCAGCAGCCTATACAATGAAATATTAACATATTTTCTTTTAGAATAGTGACACATGGGATAATACTGTTCTTCACTGTTTTTTATTTCCTAAATTTTCTCTTACAAGTATGGAAACTTTTTAAGTAGAAAAGCAAGAAAAACTATTATTGCATAAATATAACTGTGCTATTAGTGGCTGCTAATAGTGAATTAATGAAGGAAATAGTTATTCTAAATTTAACAGACTTAAAATCAATATGGATACACTATACTCATATAAAATGTGTCTGTAAAGATCTGTGAATATCTGCATCTGTATATCTACATTCTCACTATAAATAGCACCCATCTATCACTTTATTTTTGGCTGAGGGTCACCTTAGTCTGGTGTGATAAATTTTCATCAAAGTAAATTAAAAGCATGAAAGAAGTAACTTTTGAAAATTTACTGTATTCTTAGCACTTGATATAATTTATTTAATTTTCAAGCTTTACAAGTAATAGTGTTTCTGTTTTGTGGACACTGCAAACAAACTCGAGAGTAACATAGCCAAGATCGCACAGCTAATACATGGCAGCGCTGGAATTTGCAAACAGTTCTTACTGTAAGCATGATATTCCTTACATTATTCTACAGGACCAGGTTACAGAAATCTGTGCATTGAGCTACACCTTCTAGAGCAAATTACCCAAGCTGTGAACTTGATGGAAGTAATATTTACTAGTTACATACTAGGGCTATGTGTTCTCAGAGGTTCTATTTTGATTAAAATTCATCAAGCTTTAAAAAAATATTATATCTAACTATATATATTTTAATTTTCTCTGTATTCATCAAAAGAAGAGTATATACCTCTCTGGAAATGAAAGTATAACTTTCAACAAGGAACAAATGGGTTAAAGTCATAATCCTGTTGAGTTGAAAGAGTTCTAAAATGGAC